>VZTU01032037.1:0-26726 GCA_013400835.1 Zapornia atra
GCCCGGCCCGCAGGAGGGCTGGAGCCCCGCAGCCGTCGCGTCGCTGCGGGACAGCCTTAACCGCGGGGAACGGAGCTGCAGGTGGGAGCCCGGGGCCGAGTCCCCGCGTCGTGCCCCACGCTTGTGGCACCCGTCTCCTCGCAGCTCCCCGGCGCCTCCATAAAGCGGCTCCGAGCAGACCCGCACCCGCTGCCTTCCCCAGCCTGAGGGCGAGTGGCGCTGCGCCAGAGGGTCACAGTGCGTGTCTGGGCCAAAGGCCCCTCGGGCTGGGCTCTGTTCTGTCCAGGCGGCATCAGGTGAAGCCTGTCGTCCAGCCGTTTTGAGGGGAGAAACTCCTGCTGTGGGTCCTCCTCACACAGCGCCTCGTGATGAGCCTGTGGAGCCTCATGGCGCTGGCAGTTCTGCCCACCCTCCGTGAACCCGTCACTGCCCTGGCCCCGGCCCTGGCCCCGGCCCTGGCCCCCTGCTCAGCCACCAAAGGTATTTTAGGAAAATCATGTTCTGGAACGTATGGTGCACAGGGCTGGGCTGTAAGTGCTGCTGTTGGGGGTACCGCTCCTGATGCTCTCCCTCACGGATACTTTGCCTTTTCCCCCATAGATTTGGAATTGGGGGTCTCAGGGGGGCAAAGCTCACTGCACACCGAAGTGGGATCCATCCAAGGTGCTGTCCAAAGGCAGAGCTTTCCAAGTGCACACACAGTGCAGGCCGGGTGTCCCCCACTGCCCTTGCACTGGTGAGCAGAGACAGTGCTGCAGGAGCCAGCAGCGATGCTCACTCCGGGAAGGCACCAGCTCGGGGCCCCAGCACCCACTGCAGCAGCCTCCCCTCGTGCTCGGCTGCCAGCCAAAAGCTCACGTCCACGACAGCTAAATCAGGAACATAAAGGTTCTCCTCCGGTGTGGGCACCACTCTGGCAGAAGCAGCCTGGCACGTGATGGCAGCACAGACATTGACTGCAGGGCCCCTCACGAGGGAGGAGCGGGCAGCAGGGAGAGAAAACCCCTTTGCAGATTAAGGGCCTGACCCTAATGAGCTCCTGATGCCATCCGGATGCTGTTTTGGGACAGGGGCTGCACTTGAAGGGATCTGCCAATTTTTGGTCAACAATTAGGAGAAGAAGGAAAAGGTCTGTTCTAGCAGAAGCAGCAGCACTACCTGAGGCTCTTTTCCAGGGGTCTCCTAGCTGAGTACAAAGAGTAGTTGGGACCCAGTGTCATGAAAGAACCCACACGCCTTTGTCAGCAGTGAGTTTCCGCAGCGGCACGTACTGGTTCTGGCGCTGGCGATGCCAGCGTGCCCAGGCTCCTGGGAAGCCAGAGCCGCTCTGTGGATTCTCTGTCCAGCCCAGCTAGGCTCTGATGGCTGCTCTGCACAATGGCTCCTTTTGTTGGTGTCTTGTGCAGAGGGAATTCAGGGAGATTTGATGATTCACAGTTATTCTCCCAGCTTACAAAAAGTAAACCAGGCCCACTAAACAAATAATTTACCTAGCGCTATCAGGCAGCACAGAAGAGCATTCTGCACTTCCAGCAGCCATACAAAGACCCAGCGAGGAGGGAGACAAAGGCAGCGCTGCTGGGGGAAGCAGCAGCAGCCGCAGAGCAGCGAGGCTTGGCGCTGCAGGGCGAGCAGCCATCGCTCCCTGAATCCCGGGAGGGCTGAGGGGCTCGGAGCCTCTCAGGGAGGGAGGAGGGCCAGCTGCCTTAGCGACCCGCTGGGCACGGGGACAGGCGGAGCACAGGGACCCCCGGGTGGAATGGGCACTGGTACGGTGGCTGCCAGCGTGGGTCAGCTTTTAGTGGCAGGGCGGGAGCAGCCGGAGAGCAAGGGATGGTCCCGGGTCCCGGGGTTGTGCTGTATGGATGAAGCTGGGCAACGTGCTGCTCCGCAGCCCGGGGCCTGGAGGAGCACACCTCTCTGGGAGGTGAGCAAGGGGACTGCAGGCATCCAGGCGGGAAGCGGCAGGGACACAAGCAAGCGATTCGGTGGGGCTGCTCAGTGGGATTCACTTTGTTCCAGCATGCAGACCCACACGGCAGCCAGGGCCCCCGAATCGGCGGCTGCAGAAGATGAGGGACAGGCCAGGACAGCAGCAGTGCCGTCTGCGAACCCCCAATCCAGGGGAGGAAGCCAGGAGGGGAGCAAGGGTCAGACGGGGATCTGACAGGGAGGGCTGGTTACAGCCCACACAAAGAGACCGGAGGGAACAAGCGGAGAAAAACGTGGTGGGACTCTTCATTGAGAGGGATCCTGTCTGCAAAGCCAGATGTGGAACAGACGTTAAGGGAGGAACCGGATGAGCAGGGCCAGGGCTGATCCCAGGGTGTGTGGGCCCAGGCACCACAGTGAGAAAAGAGAAAATGGGAGGGTCTTGGGCATTTTACTGGCCACAACAAATCCCAGATCAAACAAAAGGTTCAGGAGATCAGCCTCACTCCACTGCAGAGAACCCGCACAGTCTCCCCACCAGCGCTGCTCCTCTGCACCCTTCACACCAAAGGTTTGTCTCCTGCTCCAAGAGCAGGGTTGGCAGTAAGGCTTCTCTAAATAAAAGCACAGGGTCTGGCAGAACCACTCAAGTGGGAAAGAGGAATAACAACACGCACTCTGTGAGCCAAGTGTCAGTCCTGCAGCTGTGGGGCTTGGTGGGACCCCACAGCAATGCTGCTGGCACCCCTCACTCCCAGCCTGCACCCCACGCCTGTGCCAGAGCAGGGGGCTGCCTCTGCCACTCCCCAGGGACAAGCAGGATGGACGCAAAGAGATCTGTTGTATATGGTAGTGGTACAAAACTTCCCAAAGCGATGGGTGAATGTACACAAGAGGGGTGACGATGCTGGGTTCCTCCGTGGCAGAGAGCAGCGTGGTTCGGAGCTCGGAGCTCGGAGCTTGGAGCTTGCTCTCTGTAAACAAAACCCAGAAAGCAATCAGAAGAAGAGCAGCACGGGCCATTTTGTACCAGATGGATCCTGGCAACAGTTACTCCTCCGTGTAGCATGCACAGGTATCAGCAGAGCCGGTACCAGCAGTTCCCACTACCCAGCTGAGTCACAGGGCAGAGTTTGATTGTCTCACCAGATAGGTTCCAACATGTGTGGCTGATGATGAGGCCAGAGTTGAGCATCACCAACAACCCCCAAACCCCAGTTCTGTGACACCATCAACCCCCAAACTATCATGACATTACAGGAAGCATCAGGGATCTCTGCCATTCAGGAGTAAAGCAGCAGCAATGGCTGAAGAAGAATAATCCAATCACGAATTAATGATCTTTAATAAATAGCAACTCCCAAGATCATTTGCAGAGTTTTTACTTCAAACAGCTTTGGAAGGGGAAGGGTGACATTGTCATGCACTTTGTGACGCTTTCCACACAGAATTTTTATGGGAAGAATGGGCTGGGCCGGGATTGAATCGCAATAGATACTTCAGGCTTGAGGTATAGAGAAACCAGTGGTAACTATGGCAACGTGGTCACTCCAGTAGGGCTAATGCAGATTATTTCCAGGGCAGTAGCCTTGTGTGTGCTCAGGAAGCAGAGGTAATGTTTGCTTAAAGCAATTCCTAAATTAAGGAAAATTCTTGAGGCTGAAGCTGTCTCACAGTCTTTGTCTCCAGCTCCAGACTGGCCCATGGTGTGCTTACCATGCACAGCTGCTGGGGAAGGGCAGGCAAATGCTGCTTCTGCTCTGGCCGTGCTCGCTCCCACAGCAGCCAGGCCTTGGAAAGGGAGCTGGAGCCTGGCTGCAGGGAATGGAGCTGGAGCCTGGCTGCAGGGGAAGGGAGCTGGAGCCTGGCTGCAGGGGAAGGGAGCTGGAGCCTGGCTGCAGGGAATGGAGCTGGAGCCTGGCTGCAGGGAAAGGGAGCTGGAGCCTGGCTGCAGGGAAAGGGAGCTGGAGCCTGGCTGCAGGGGAATGGAGCTGGAGCCTGGCTGCAGGGAAAGGGAGCTGGAGCCTGGCCGAAGGGAATGGAGCTGAAGCCTGGCTGCAGGGAAAGGGAGCTGGAGCCTGGCCGCAGGGAAAGGGAGCTGGAGCCTGGCCGCAGGGAAAGGGAGCTGGAGCCTGGCTGCAGGGAAAGGGAGCTGGAGCCTGGCCACATGGCAGCCGAGGCTCAGCTGGGCGGACATGGAGCTTTCATTAAAGCCCTGCACAGCTTTGGGCAAGCACTAACAGCTGAGCATCGCTGGCAGTTACCCATCCCAGACCTCAGGCTACGTAACCCCAAAATCCCCTTGGTCCTTCTGCCTCCCCGAGATCTTCGAGAGGTAGAACTCCCTGAACTGTACTTTGGCTGATGGAGCTGGGAAAGGGGCTGACCTCCAGGCCCCTTTGCTTCCTACCTGGGAAGCTGCTGTGGGCCCATGTGGTGCCAGCAGCTGTGCCAGGAGACCAGGGCTCCTCCTCTGGCTCGTGCCTGCATCAGGACACAGAGGACTGCTCACGCAGGAGAGCGCTCAGCTTCAGTGGGACCATCTGGGGAATGACATCTACAAAACAGGAGCTGGAGAGCTGGGATCCAGGCCTGACGGCTTGTCTGCTCTGCAGGGATTGCTGGGCACTGGCACACTGAACTGGTGGGAAGAGACCTCCACATACACCTTTCCCAGTGACAGTAAGCTGGCTGGAGACGTGCAGGATGGCAGCTGCTGCACTACATCACCTTTGGTTTTGTGAACCTTAGGTAGTGCAGTGCTGTTGCCTTGTCATACCAACCAGTAAGAGAACTGGTTCTCCCTCTGTGCCCCTGTTTATCCATGCGTCACAAAGCGCCGTTGCAACTTGCACTGGCATAGCTACATCGATGGATCCTGCCTTTGCTGCCAAAACAGCTGCACCCACAGAGAAATCATGGTTTCTTTATGCCTTAGGTTTTCCACATGAGAACTCTGGGAGACTGCAAGGCTGAAGCCATTCCTGAGCCATCTGAGATGCTCAGATGAAAAACGTGCTGCATTGGCTAGGACGGCGCTGCTGCGGTTTCTGCATTAGATATGGAGCTGGGAGGACAAACCAGGGAGCAGGTCTTGGAAAAAGCAGATCCTTTCCCCTCCCCATTCCCACCAGGAGACTGGAAACAGCCCCACAGAAAGCTTGTTTACCCACTGGTACTGTGTTTTAAGCTCTTGCAGTAACGGGAGAATTTGGCATTATGCTGGCCAGTAATTCAAGTCCCCGCAAGCAGCAGGGATATTTATGTGTGGCTGTGAGTGTGAGGTGTGATGATGAACAACTTGACACGGGCCGTTCTTCCCAGGAGCTGTAATTCTCCTGTAAGAGTATCTGGGACTCAACCTCCTCAGAATTTGGCGTAACCATGCAAAGCCAGCGTTGCGCTGCACGTTGTGTAAGCCGTTGTGAAAGGTCTCTTGCCAACAGTTTCCTGCTGAAGATCTGTTGCCTCCAATGTCCTCAGGGAGATTACTAAGCCCATGAGGTCGGAGCTGCAGACTCTGCGGGTGCTTCAGGGATAGGGCACCGGTGGCACGGAGGGAGCGTGGGCAGCAGTGAGGGGGGTGGCTGAAGACATCCTGCTTTGACTCCGGAGCTCCCAGCCCCACCTACACTCTTCCCCTGGGATGCTCATCCACAGCTGTCCCTGCAAAAGGAGGGATGTCTCTTGTCCCCAGCTCTTTGGGAAGGATGTTGCCATTTGCCTGCTGATGCCCAAGGTGGGCACTGAGATCCAAGGGGCTGTTGAAGCCCTACCCAAAGGGCAGGGTGGAGTCCTGTACTACCAAAGCCCCAGAGAAGTGTGTTTTCACAACAGCTTTCAGGCAAAACGACAGGAACCTTGTTTGTGGTTCACTCCGTTGCTCTACTTCCTTAGATTTAATCGTGCACTAAACCCATGGTGGCCCTGACTTCTGCTCGGGCTCGTGCCCCCCGCACTCAGGTGCTGAGTCTGAAGCTGCCGGAGCGATGCCGTTATTTACACTCCCGCTAATTAGGGGTAATGCTAAATCTGTCATATTTCCTGTGCGCCAGCCCGGCCCCTTTCCCCATGTGCTGTTGCTCCTCTCTGTCTCCATTTGCCCCATCCCTCCCCTCTGCCCAGGGCGAGGGCTCCCCCCGTGCTGCCGCCCGCCAGGCTGCCCCGCGGCGTGGAGGCTTTGGGACCGGCCTGCATCGCTCACTGCAGTGGGATCTGCAGCTCAGAGGTGATTTGCCCCGCAGGATGGTGCTTGGTGGGATGGTACTGTTCTCCCCTGGTTACCTGCTCCCAGGAGCCCATCACAGTTTAAGTCACAGCTTTTTGCGTCACCTCAGACAAACATCCGTGGCCTCTGCTCCCCTTGTGCCCGTTCTCCGCAGCGATGGGCAGCACTGTCCCTGCCCGGAGCAGTGGCACACGTGGGCAACAGAGCTTCAGCTCCCAAGGTTCAGCTCTGACGGGCAGAAGCTCCTGATCTGCGGCAGCCGAGGGCTGGGGCTCTGCAGGTGACCGTCCCACCAGAGCCAATGCGATGGGGGTCATTCGTCAAACCGTGTTCTGCGATGCCAGGGTGATTCTGCAGGCACAGCAGTGAACCCTGGGGTGCAGACACAGTGGCCTCTCACAGTCCAGCCCATGAGAAGCAGACTGGGGGGAGGAACTGAAATGCCGTGCTGCTCTAAAAGCCATTTCAACACGCAGTAAAGCCAGGCAACCTCTCTTACAGTAGCACATTTCTGATCTGCACCATCGCCACAAACTGAACTTTGCCAAAACCAAACTTGCCAAGAACTGTTTGTTTCTTTTTAAAGAGTATTAAGGCTTCGGGGGTTTTGGTACCGAATACGAGTTGTGGCTTAGAATACACAATGTCTGCATGTGAAGGAAATAAAGCCAAGAAATGCAGTGTTTATAATCACCCACTGGATTTAAACAAGTTAATTTGATTTAATTTGTTTCTAAGAGGAAGGAGGAAAAAGCAACGCAGGAATTCTTGTCACAGGAAGGCATGATTTCTATCTGAAATCTAACACGATTAGTGGAGCCGGATTCAGTTACTGAAGGCAAAAGAGAAGGCGAATCGAGAGTCAATCGAGTTGCTGCAGAATTTAATATCTTGCTGTCATCTTTGTTCTTAGTGCAGAGTTGCTGTAGCAACAGACCAAAAAAAGAACTTGCACTAGAGGTGGAGCTCGCTGCTCTTTTACCAACGTCTTTTCATCATCCCTGAAGTGATGATGATGGAGTCTGTGAACCGTCAGCACCAGTGGCTGCAGGCCCAAGGCCAGGCCCGGCCGGTATGAGGCCTGTCACACGCAGGGCTGTTTTCAGCTCAACTCTGCAGGTTACATGATGGCAATTTGTGTTCGTAGGGCTGGGCCCGTTCTTACCACACGCATGCTGCAGCGTTCACATCACCAGTGGCTCCACACCTCGCCCATTAGGACTGCTGGTGACTACACATCCTGGACATACACAACAGCTTTTCCTAACACTTTCTTTCCAGACAGAGCAGGCAGCACCGGAGCCCATGAGGACAGGGCACGGGGCACCACAGCACACGGCATCGGGGCTCACTCCTCAGGGCAGACTGCCCAGAGCAATCCGTGCCGGGTCCAGCTGGAGCCGAAGAAACACTCCCGTGTCGGTGGCTGCCTTGCTCTCTGCCATCTGGGTCACTGGTATTTATGGTTTGCGATGAAGTTATTCCCTTCATCACCTTAAAGGTCTTCTCCAGTCAAAACGGTTCTGTGATTCTGTGGTGCCTGTTTCTCCACTTGTGGTGTGAAACCCACTAATGGCAGCATTAGGCGCTTCGGGTCCCAGACCCTGTAAGCTCAGGATGGCCAAAGCCTGGACCTGCTTCCAAGGCTGTCAGAGGGCAGCAGCATGGGAGCTTTGCCGGGTGCGGGACATGCATGTCTGTGTGTCCCTGTGAAACAGCCCTGCCACAGCTCCCCCCCAGCCCAGCACGAGGACCACAAAGAAGAAGAAGCATGTGGGTGGGCATGGGGCCCACTGGGACAGGAATGGGTCTGCTCTGGGACAGCGAGGTGTTGGGTGAACCCATTTCCTCGTCTGTAACTGGAGATGTTGCTCCCGCTTCCTGCTGCAGGTACTCTCATGCCCGGGATGCAGAGCTCGTGTGCGGGCGCCGTGGCTGCTGGCCTGCCTGCATCAACCAGCCCCCTTGACCTGCTGCAGACACTCAGCACCTGTCATATTCACCACTTTGAAACTTCATGCTGTGGCTCCTCACTCCAGCATCTCTCTGTCCTGAGCCACGCTGCGGAGTCGCAGGCCCCGGTGTCAGGGGAGAGGGGCAACGGCTGTTGCGGAGGCCCCTCGCAGCAAGCGAGGCTGCCAGGGCACGTCCCTGGGCTGCAGTGCCCGCTTGCCTGAGCACTGGTTGGGTGATGGCGCAGGCTGGGCGCTGTGTTTCGTGCAAGAGTTAGTCAGCTCCGTTGCATCCAAGTGAGGTTAACGATCCGTGGGTGCCTGCAGCTGGGCTCAGGCCCTGGGGAGGGGGCCCCACGCCCCACAGCGACTCCCAGCCCCTCACAGCCTCTGCCTGCTCCCGCATGGCCGGGGGCTTCCCACAGGAGAGGGGAGGGGAGAAAGGAAAAGCCTGGGAAACTGAGCCCGCGCTGTGCCGCTCGCACAAAGCGCCATTGTTCGGGGCTCAGCGGCGCTTTTTGTGGGCCAGGCTGTCCCCTGCGGAGCGCAGCCCCGAGCCGCACAGGCTGAGGGGAAGCTGTGTGCGGGGCCTTCTGTCTGAAGTGACAGCGATTGATGGAGGAGAGGGGCCAAATGCAAAGCGGCCTTTCAGGAGCGCGGCCCTCTCATTAAGCTGAATGCAGCGGGCAGAGGGGCTCTCCCAGCAGAGCCCGGGGCTCCAGCCGCATTCACAACCTCATTGGCAGTTCCTGCACGACGCACAGGCTGTTCCAGGGATGGTTCTTGAAACAGGGAGGAAAGTTTTGGGGATTTTTAAGCACCCCTCCTCAGTACCACTGAGGGCTGAGGAGGAAGCCCTTCCTCTCCCTCGTGGCTCAGCCACGCAGCGCTCCAGGCAGTAGAAGGAAAGCCATTGGTGCTTTTTCTGTCAAAGGGGTGATCACAGAGGGCCTTGCTCCCCTGTTTAATTCTTACTACAATAATTTTACCCCTTCCAACAGAGGAGACCACATTCCGTGCCACTCAGGCCAGTGAAAGGCGTTGGCGAAGGGAAGAGGTGCAGAAGAGGAGTGCAGCAAAGAGAAGAAAGATCAAAATGAGAAATCTCAGTGTTAATGGTGGACGGAGCTGAAGGGGACCCCAGGAGGGGCTGTGTGATGTCGGTGCCCACAGGTAAGGTGGCTGAGCAGCCGCAGCGGGTGCCCTTCGTCCCAACACGGCAGCAGCACACACCCACTCACCCAGCCCTGCACCACCACAGCTCCAAGAGACGGGAAGGTTTGGCTGAAGCATCTGAGGTCTCAGTTGTGTCGTAGCAGCCCACCCGAAGCTGTACCCAGGGACTCAGGCTCGTCAGCAGAACGGGCTGCTGTTTGGTCCCATGGATGCCTGCCACTGTGCGCACAAGGAAACACTAACACCTCCAATTACAAGTTGCTTCCCAAGTTCTTGGCTCTGGTATTAATTTAACAGACAGGGATTTTCTGATTTCCTCCACCAGCTCAGCTGAATGCAAAGTAGTTTAGGATAATCAGAGCCGCACAAGCTGAAGAGGCGGCGTCAAACAGCCCATGCATTCAAGGGCTGGCTCTCCGGGGCTTTGTTGCGACGGCAGCAAGGTCTGCAGGCTGCAGCAGGCTGCTTCTAGCAGGTTTTGTGTCCTTGGACATTCCCTGCTGCCAGCGCCCAAATTACACCCAGACTTGCTTTGTGAGGTAGCACAGGGCAGGTAACAGTGTGTGTTCCATTGTATGTTTACATGGTAAAAAAAGGAGAACATGGGTAATTATTATTGTTGTTATCAGACAGTGAGGTCACAGAATTAACCCCATTGAGATGGGCTGGCTTCACATGGGTAAGGAAATGAGGGAAAGCTGAGGGAAGGGAAGGGATGGGAAAGGGAGGGATGGGAAGGGAGCACTGAAGGAAAAGCGTGAGGCTGGTAATGCCAGAAAGCAGGAGAGAGGCAGTAAAGCAGAAAGGAGCTGGCTACCTGTGCCAAACCTGGCAGCACAGGTCCCTGTTCACAGGCTGCACAGAGAACTGTGCCGTGCCAGCATGCAGCCGTGGCACAGCCATGGCACAGCCAGTGTACACCAGCCAGCTGCACCAGCAAGCACACCCTCGTGCAAAGGGAGTGAACCAGGTGTACCTGCTTCACTTTGCGTTTCGCTGTGCACTCCCACACAGGGCCATTAACACATCCTGCAGACCCTTACACTTTGCTCCGTCCCTGGAGCAAACCCAGCCCAGCATTAACACCTCAGCACCTTGGCATCCCAAGGGTGCAGGGAGAGCCTGGCAGATCTGCAAGGGGAGAACATGAAATTGAGAAGGCCCGGAATGTTCTCTGAGCACAAGGCCGAGCTGCAACCTGCTCAGCGCTCCCTCTTCGGTCGATAAACAGCGCTGACAGGTAGCAGGTGCCCGGAGCTCCTGCCCCAAAGGGAGATGCTCCCTTCCCAGTGTACAAGCGACTGCAGGCATTGCTGTCACGCCCCCCTAATGGAAGTCGCAGCCTCCGCAGCGCGGCCGCCAAGCACCGGGGCCTGGGAAGGCACAGGATTTGCCACCGTCCTAACAGAGCTGCCACTTCAGGACTGGAGCAGCTGACCCTCCTTCTGCAGGCAGAGCCAGGGTTACCCTGCACTGTTCCTCTGATGGGAGGCTGGAGCCCAGCAGGGTCCTGCCGATGGAGATGGACTTTCCCATCGAGGAGAAGGGCTGTTTGCTGTAGCAGCACAACTCAAACGTTCTTGAACTGCAGGAGCAACAATAGCACTTTGCCAATGTAAGCTGCTATATGCCACCCAGTGTGCCTGGAACTGGCCAGGCCCCTTCCCGGGTCTGCGGAGGGGCCTCGGCAGACGTCCCTGGCGATAAGGTGTCACCATGCCTCAGCCAAGTGTCACCACCCTCTGAGAGGGCTGCTGGGCCCTGTCTCAGCTATGAAGGCAGCGATGCTCCCAGCAGCTCCCTGCGAATCCCAGCATCCTCACACACACTGCAGCCTGGGCTAAGCTCTGAGGCTGTGCACCAAACCCCAGGCTGCCCACCGCAGCCAGGACGCCGCTCAGCTGGGTAATCGGAGCAGCCGAAGAAAGGCAGCAGTGTTTTAAACCCCCACAGTAATTAGCTGCGGGCACATCTGCCTCTGTTGTCTCCCCTGGCTGTGCCTGCAGAATGTAAAGTGACTCCAGAAGCGAAACAAGGGCCACAGTCTGCTTTTACGCCTTGTTTTTAAATCTGTTTTCTTCCCTACATTCCCGGCATCACTGTGCTTTGGGTTGAAAATCAGTGAGCACAGTGAATCTAATTTGATTTTTATCACTTTCGTTTCCCTCTCCTATTTTGCACACTACATTAGGCTTTTGTTCCGAGGCAGTTAAAAGCAGATTTACTGTGTGATGAGACTCTGCCTAGCAGTGGCTGGCAGAGCTTCAGAGGAAGGACCAGTGTCACATAATAGATATGCTATTGATAAGCTGGGGTGGCTCTCGCAACAGGGGCGCCCAGGAGAGCCCGGATTCTCAACAATAGCAGTAAAAGCAACTCTGTGTGAGCAGGTTCTTCTGCCTGGAGAGCCACGCTGGGCACAGAGGAAGCGCCACGTTTGCTGGAGCCGCAGCGACCATGTGGGACTGTGTCGGGAAGGCTCGAGGAGCCCTGACGAAAATAGCAGCCCTGCTGTTGTTCAGTTACACCCTGATGTTTGCTTTCTCCTTTCCCTTTTAGAAGCTCACTATGTGCTGACCAACTTGCGCTGCTCCTGCAGCTCTGTGCAACACGGCGGTGGGGAGAGAAACAGCTGGTGTGTGGCCAGAGCTCTGGCACACACCGGGGCTGCCCGGGCTGGGCCGCTCCTCTTGCAATGCCCCATGAGGAGGTGCATGGGAATCCCGCCTTCCCAGCAAGAGCCCGCAAGTCCCAGCGTGTCCTAAGCACAGCCATGACCGCCTCCCAGAGAAGCTGGGCTGGCTTCTGGTGGCACCGGCTTGGCACTTGTTCCTCATGTGCCAGTCATCAGGTTTATAGTGGTGGTGGCACACCCACTAGCTGTTATTTAAGTGTATATGGATTCACAGATGCTTCAATGTGTGTGGATTCAAATGCCTCGAGGAGGAAAGAGGACAAAGGATGTTTTGTCCCAGGATAATAGCAAGTACACAGTGTAAGAAAAGCTACTCATTAAACATTACTAGAAACAATTCTAAAAATTACTGTAGAGTTTCAGTATCTGTGTTTGCCAGTGTTAAGGAAAAAGATGGTGCTCCCAAAGCCAGCAAACCAGCGCTCAGACAGGCAGTTCCAGGGGAATGAAAGGCTGAGCCAGACCTGCTGGCATTAACAGCGGGGTGCAGGAGCCCAGGGTCCGGAACGCCGCCCTTCCTCGCTCCCCGGCGAGACAACGGCGCTGCCACTGAAGGACAGATGCACCTGAGCAAGTCAGAACCTGCCAGAGCCAGCAGACCCCCAGCACGGCTTCATGCCAGCTTCAGCAACCTGCCATCACACCACTGGTGAGCGTCACACTGCCCGCCACTCCTCAGCCCTCCTCTCCATCCTCTTCCTCCAGCTGGCACCACCGGCAGCTGTTCAGGCTGAGGACTACCCCTACCAAAACTGTGCTGCTGTTTTAATTCACCCAAGTTAAAGAACCTCTGAAATGGGACGTCCTGGGCCATGTAGGCCAGCTGCAGCGTAGCCAAGGCACCAACGGCCCCTGGGGACTATACTGCTCCAGAAAGAGAAACTCCATTTGCCGAGGGCTCTGCAGAAACACAGCCCAGAAACCAAGGCACTGACCTCTCTGAAATGAGGAGTGAAAACACACCTTGCCATCTCCAAGGGCAAAGTGGAGACAGCTGCACATTTTGGGTCTCAACTCCTCCAACAGCCAGACAGGCATTTTTATTCATCTCCTCCTGAGGAAACACAGCAGCAACCTCGACCACCCACGTCAGGTCTGAGAGGGACCTCTCCACTGCACTGAGAGGGGCAACACCCCAAAACACGTCTCTCCTGGGTAAGGGCACACCCTGCGATATGGGAGCGCTCCAAAGCCCTGGCATCTCTGGGATGGGCACTGGCTGCCCTGGCTCCAAACCCGAGGAGTGGAGTAAAACACACCTGGCAAGACAGGGACCCACCAGCACTCTGCCAGTTGTCCCTGCACCCAGAGCTGCTGCAAAATGCTGCTGTGAGAACTGACAACCTCAACAGCAACACAAACAGCAGCACAGCCTGTCTGCACACAGGGATGCATGGCCAGGAGTGCCACTTCCGTGAGAGGAAACATTCTGGGGAGACTCTAATTTAAAATAAAGGCTGGGGTGAGGAGAGAAGAGCTCTTCCCTTTTTTAATTTGGAATACTTCAGAGAGGCATTTAGCTCTTGAGGAAGAGATAATCCTGATAATCCCAGCCTGACAAAATGAAGATCGGAACAGGCAGGATGAGGTGAGAGGAAACAGGCACAGAACTCCCTGGCAGTCACACAGCACGGCACCACCAAGCCCAGGACCATTCCCAGACCCCTGCTCCTCAGCCACGTCTCCTGCTCCAGGCTGCCGGGGGCAAATGGCACTTGGTGTGGGCCCCCTGACCAGGTCACTGCCCGGCAGCAAGCATCGGCCATGGGATGCACACCGATTCATCTGCGCCTAGCTAGGAGCCAGGCCAGTCTGCGTCCCACCACAGCCTCCGCAGCAGCAAACACCCAGCCTCCCAGCACCCCGGCCAGGCCAGCGGGACCCAGCGCCCTGCCAGCAGAGCGTGTGGTGCTGCCAGACCCTCAGAGCAGGCACCAGCCAGCACACCGGGCTTGGGATGGGTGGTCCTGGGACGAGGCTGAGATCAGGGGGCTTTTTGGGAGACCAAAAAGCCAGTGATAACAAATTAACCTTTTGTTTCAGCTTTTAATTAAGTTTCCCTGCCTCAAAGCTGCAGAGAAAGCATCCTGAAAAATATAATCCAAGAGCTCAGTGAAGGCTCCAGTGCCACAGACAAGCGGTATCCGGGGCTGTGGGTGCTGGGTTTTCACTGTTCTAAAGGAAGCACCACGGTTTTCAAGGACTAACTTGTGATTCTCTCATGCTGACAGTCTGACATGTGTGATGCATCAAATGCTAACACATAAGCCCACCCTTCATTCCTGCTGATTTACCTGCACTCAGGATGTTACCTGTTCCATCCTCTCTCACACTCGCTCACTGTCTCTCTCAAACCACTCAAAAAGCACCCCTTCTCCAGCTCTTCCCATCTCACAGGCTGAAGGGTGTCCTCAATTCCCTGCTCTCTTCACAAACGAGTTTCAAGCCCAGGCAGCATGACTCGGGTGATGTGGGTGTCTCAGCATCCCCATGGCTGGGCCAGCAGCCCCCTTCTGAGTCACTGGACGTACCGCTGACCCCCTCAACTCACACTTGCTATCTGCCCATTCGCTCTTCACTCCACAGTAAGTGTGGAACGGGGGGTTTGCATGGAGGCTTTGCCTGGGATTTGGGTGAGGTTTTTCCCTGGGCAGGTATGCAGAGAGCCCAGAAATATTTACAGAAAAGGGCTAGAAGCTGTCTCAGGCGTTAAGAGCTCCTTTCCCTTCTCCTGGGCTGAGGAGAGCAGTGCTGGGAGATGCGGTCCTCTCTCAGTCACCACCCTGGCAGTCGCTGTCTCTCGTTTCTGCAAGCCTTGGCATCCTTCCCATGTCCCCTTTCAGTCCCGGTCTAGGTTCTTCCCAGAGCTGTTTCATTGCCAGCTTTTGGCATCTAGCCCTTGGCATGCACTTAAGAGGAGGAAATTGAGCTGACACCAGCACCAGAGCCTGCTGCAGCCTCATACAGAATATGCTGTATGCGCACAGACCGGGCCAGAGCGGAGGGAGCACTGTTTCCTGAGAAAATCACCCAGCAATGTCACTCGTTTCATAACCAGCACGCTCAGGCCAGGCCATAGAAGAACAGCCTGCAAAACACTGCAGCCCTTCCACTGAAAATGTTTAAAACTGACACAAAAGCTCTGCATCAACACTACAAGAGCTTTGCTCTAACCTGTTCAGCATGAAGTTAAACACCAGCAATGCACAAGGGCGGTTCGGGTCTCAGCGCAGGGGAGAGCTGTTCCCTTGGCTGTCACTTCTCATCCAAACCAGCTTCAGGGCGCAGAGGATCCAGGCTCAGAAGGAAGAACCAGGTCAGCAGAAACAGTGACTGACCCGTCTGCACCCTCGGCCGACACACAAGCATGAGGAGCCACTGGGCAAGGAGAGCCGTAGGCTCAGCCAGACTGGCGCCTCGGTGGGGTTCGCTTCCCAGGGTGGAGGTACCCCACGGGATAGCTCCCAGCCTGCCATTCCCATTCCGGAGACACGGCTGACACCGCAGCCCCCAGCGACATGGGGGGACGCTGGGCCCCTGGAATCTCTGTCACACATACATTCAGTTAAACACCACAGGTGTAGCTGCCTGCCTGGCACACCGCAGCAGAACGACTGAACACACAGGGGTAACGGGTGTAACTCCATCGAGGGATTTTACACCCTCCAAACCAAGACCTCACAGCCAGGAATTTGGGCGAATGACCCGCCCCAGCTGTAAACTGGATGGGCTCCTCCGAAAGGGTCATGCCCTGGCCGTAGGAAACGAGTCGTCATGCTTCAGAGTTCCAAGGAACACGTCCTGATTCTCTGGCTTGGTTGTTTTGCAGCGAAGACAAATCAGTTCCTGGCGCTGGAGAGATTCCTGGGAGCGCAGGGCGAGGCGCTGGTGGGGCGGCACTCGAAAGCAAGCGGCCTGGCCAGAGCATTGGCGCCCGCAGCCCCGAGACTAACGGAACAGGAATGCCTGGGACAACTGCAAGTGTCTCATCCCAGCCACATCTGATGAGAAAAGTCTGCTTCGACGGCTACGTAGTCATGGATATAGAACAAACAAATCCCTGAACTGCAGAAAAACAGTGAGAAAATGTAAACCTGGAGTTTGTTCTACTCTGCTCCTCGTGGAGTTGCACAACTTTGCCAGTTTTGCCTTAAAATACCTTCATAATTTGATGCCAAATAGCTGGGGCTGGAGTGAAGCCTCGATTGCCTGCAGCTGATTTCACAGGTTGAGTTCAACAATACCTAACTCAGAAAGCATCTCCCCTTAGCCTCTGAAAAATGCAGCGCTGTAGAACCTGCAAAGTAATCAGTCAGGTATCTGCTGAAAATGGGCCTTCACCACAGCACAGGAACACCAAAAGGTTCAGATGCACCAGTGCAAGTGGATTGCCTCTGGCCTAACAGGGTACACAGGGTGCGGAGGTTCCCTATGGATCTGTGGTGCATCAGGAGATCCGACAGCAACCACAGGTTCGGGGTGGAAAATTAATTATCAAATCTGAGTTTTCCTCTTACTCGCATCTTCATTTTAAAATTCTTTAGGATGAAGGTGCAGTAGTCAGGGCATGTGCCATCCAGGAGTATTCCTCTCCCTGGAAGAGGCAGGTCTGTCCACCCACAGAGATAGGAAGCGCGTGTAACTCTCTGCGAGTCACCCTGTGAGCTCTGCAAGCACCGAGGCCTGAAGGTGCTGCTGCGCTTGGCAGAGCAAATAGGAGCACACGCAGAGCACCACTTCCTGAGAGCGGTACTGAGCCCAACAAGAGTGATAACAGGTCACCCAGCCCGCAGGGGAGGGAGAGGAGAGTCCAGTGGCACGGCACGTGCAGCCAGGCAAGGCACAGATTGAAGCAGCAACTGCCAGCATGTTGAATAAACACAGCAGAGAGGGAACGGGAGGGGGAAAAGTCACAGATTTTCCTCAACTGCTCCAAAAGCTTTCCACTGGGCCTTGCAGGCAGCTCCCATCTGGCGGGCAGATCCCGAGCCCGCGCTGCAGCGGGGGCTGCGTCCTCCCCCTCCCCAGCTGCCCCAAGGAGGTTAAACAGCAACTGTCCTGGGTGCCCTGCTCTCCGACACGCTGTCTGTTCCACTTACTGTCAAGTGCTCTGGAGGAGATAACCACGGCCTCAACACTCTGTTTGGGTCTGCAATGGGTTTAAGGCAGCAGCACCTCAAAGCTGTTCACATGAAACACAAGCAGAGAGCACGGTTGCAAAGTCCTCGTGCGGCTGCAGCAGCAGAGTCAGGAGCAGGAATCCCTCCCTAAGAGGCATGCTCAGCTCAGAACGAATGCAGGCAGACTCCCAAGCCAGTCACACGTGTGGGTGGTGTTCTGGTTAAAAAAAGCAAGGAAGATATCACAACTTTGTCTTTTTTTTAACTTTAAAATGGTCACTTCCCCTGTTCTGTCGTTAAACCGGCGTGAGGGTACGGAGCGTTTTCTTGAAGGATGTTTTCAGAACTGTTCAGCAGCCTGGCAGCAGTCAGCTGAGTCTCTTACCAGCTCCTCTCTTTACTGTGCCTAGATGTAGAACAGGGATTTGATGTCACATCGCTGGTTTGAGCCCTCAGACCCCCAGATGCCTTTCTGCTTCCATCTCGCATTCACTAGCAGGGGGAAGGACACAGGCAAAAACTCTTCTTGTCTTCCAATTGTCTTTCCATGTCAGGAGTCAAGTATTCTCTGCACACAGTGAGTTCTTTTAAAGAGTGAAACACAGATGAAAGCATCACCTGAATCACGATGGAGCTTTCACTGGTTTTTGTGTACAAATATCCTGAAATATTCCGTGTAAAGCCATGAATTTTGTCATCCAGCAGTCCCAAAACACAAGGGAGCACAGCTCCAGACTGATGCAGATGTGCTGTGACTCCCAAGCAGTCCTCCCATCGCACGCTGTTCTCACCTTGGTGACATTCACTGCTTCATGCATCCGCAGCCTTCAGACCTCTCGCTGTCCTGGGGACAGTTCCTCTGGCAGTGCCCCGCTCTGGAGGAGGTTCCTGCTCTGCACATGCAAACACTCCCAGGGCTGAGAACAAACCTCGTGGGAGATGAGCAGAGCTCACTGGACAGAATGAGGCACTTGCCCTGTCGCACTGACCTGATGAATCTGTGTAGCCCTTGCACCACAAGTGTTGTATGGGGTTCCTTCGTGTGGGTTACACAGGCTCACAGGGAGTGAGTAAGGTCCAGGCATTCCAGGCACCCCCCTTCCGACTGACTCTCAGCAGGACCAGCTTCCCCTCAACACAAGCTCTCACCATTGCTTCCAAGCAGCTCTTGTACTCTAGGAAATCAAAAGCAGAGGGATATGATCCCTCAGGTACATTTCTGTGCAAAACAGAATCCAAGCAGGCAATAAAGCAGTCTGTTTCACATGTCAGAAGGCAGAACAGGCTTCCCACTTAAAAGCAGTCAAGTTCAAATTAGAAATGAATTTTTACTAGTGTATCAGTTTAATAGATTTTTAAACATAAAAACCAAAACCCCAGGCTCTCCAGAAGGTCTTTCAAGTACGTTAGTGCGTGCCAGTCTTCTGTCAGATATTCTTAACAGAAGGATTTCCATTCAGCAACATAATTTACACCTTCTACGTGGGACATATTTGAAGAAACAAGATTATAATTAAGCTGAGCTGTTTGCAGTGGCATTCAGCTGCAGTGCCCACGCAGGTTGTGTGCAGGCTGAGACACTGCTCAGCAGCAGCACCGTCACACAGGTCACTCCCATTCTCACCAGCATCTGCTGTTGGAGGAGTTGCAACTCCCAGTCAAGCCCAGGGAGCCTCACTGTGCCGTGCACACACTGCATGTAGGCACAGGACCTGCTAATGCCCCACACACCCGGCACCCCAACGGCAGCACAGCCTCCTCGCAACGCTGGAAACCAGCTTGCCTCTGCTACCACAGAAATGAGTAACCATGAGCTGGAAACGGTTGGCTAGCCATGAGCAAAGGTCTGAAACAGCAGCTTGTATGTGTGGAGGGTTTTACTGGCAGGTGCTTACTGCAGTGACCTCAGAGAAAGAGCAGCCAGAGCACCCATGTGCCACCACGGGGCACACACAGCCTGGTCCTGGAGGAAGGAGGCTGAAAGGGATTCTGCTCAGATCAAACTCTCAGAGGCAGCAGCGCTGCTGAGTGTCTCACACAGCTTCTGAATGTTGGTTTAATGTGGCAGACATTAGAACAATAGCTAGGAGTCTGAGGAAGCCTTGTGTTCCCATGGCAGGGTGACAGAGTTTAACGTCAGGTAAATGAATACAGCTCCTTTGATACTGCAGTACATTAAAGATCTTGTACGATTCCATCCTAGAGAATAATTAAAAAGATTTTATAAGATAGCTTCTCTTGGGGGGATGGGAGGAAGAAGAGACTCTACAATTCTATTAGAGCCTTTTCTGGCCCCTAAGTGATATTTGGCAGGGCTTTTAATATGCAAGCCTCAATTTACTTGCTAATAAATTAGCTGTTGGGAAAACAAAGCTTCACATGAAAGGTATTTGTAAAACACAAATACAAACCATGAAGGTGTTCATCAGCACAGTGGCACCACGCAGCAGCAGCTGTGTATTCTGGTAGCATCAGCATCCTTTTGCACTGAGGAACTGATGGGCCATGGCCAGTGGTA
Source organism: Zapornia atra (assembly GCA_013400835.1). NCBI lineage: Eukaryota > Metazoa > Chordata > Aves > Gruiformes > Rallidae > Zapornia > Zapornia atra. The sequence continues at coordinate 19,622 of VZTU01032037.1, forward strand.
CAGAGAACAGGACAGCTCACGCTGCGGGAGCACGATGGGATTACCCATCCCCTCCCACCTGCCCCCCAATTCTGAGTGAACACCAAGCACCAAGAATTCCAAATTAAGAATGAGGAATGGGACTAGTAGGGAACGTGAGTTTTCCTGGCCTGCTACAGAATCAGGGGGTTCTGGTGAGGGAAGCAGTGCACAGTGAGTTAGTGATCCAGGGATTTCATGTGGGACCCGACTGAGCGAGGAGGGAGCCTGTTACCCAGCCCTGGTTTACACCTGGGTAGAGCTGTCCCTGGCAGCCACAGCTGCCCACCACTGACACAAGTCATTTCTACCAGTGAAAGCACCTTTGCTGTTATGTCCAGGGAACTGGTTGTTCTCTTGGTTTAATGGGGTTCTTTTTCCCCAGGAGTGGTCACTGCTCTTCAACTAATGCCCAATGCTCTGGGAGAGCCTGGCAGCCCAGCTCCACTGCCTTTACTCGAGCAGCCTCCCTTGGAGAGGCAGATACATCACAGGGAAGAGCTTCCAGGGCCAGTGCTTCCCTGGAGCTGGGCAAGGCAGGACGGCCGCACGGCTCCTTGGGCGTCCCCTGCACCCAAGCACACCTCTGGCACCGCACCTTTCATGACCTGGGCAACCACAACCTCAAACAGCTGGCACACTGTACCCCTGCCAGAGCTGCACAAGGCCACAGAGGAGCTAGCAGAAAGGTTGGAGGAAAGATGGAGCTACAAACAATTAAGTTCAGCAGAATTTCTTTTATTATTAGAGAGCAGAAGGGACATGGGGTAAAGTTAAAAATAAAAACTTGGCATGGGCTTTAATTCCCCACTCCTGCCACAGCTATGATTAGACCAATTGATAGTATTTTGCCTTCAAACTCTGCCTCATAAAAGAGATAAAGAGATTTCAGCTTCAGAAAGGCACACCTGGTGCGACAGCAGATCCATTACAACAGCCAGGGGCCGCGATTCCAACAGCGGTAACTGGACAAGCAGAGCTCTGATTCTCATCACTGCAATTCCCTTTCAATTAACAACTGTCTTGAAGCAGAAGGCTCGCTTCCTCTGCCGGACCCGTCGGGCGGTGGCAGCGCCTCTCCCTGCAGCCCCTCTCTGGTGTGTGGTCTTGACCGAGCTGCTCTACCCGACACGCGTGAGAGCAGCCGGCTCAGCCTGAAATGCTGACTGAAGCTGAAACACCCTGCAACACCCTGCAACACCCTGCAACACCCTGCAACACCCTGCAAACCCCTCAGCCACGGGACAGATCCCAAAGACCTTCTGACTCAGGCCCTCGAGCAGGAGGCGAGTTCTGAGGATTGGCACGTCCTGCCCCCATGGCAACGCAAGCCCTGAGCAGGGAACGGCCAGACCGGGCCGGGCCGGCGCAGCAGCGGGTGCGGGGCAGAGGGGCAGCAGCGGGGGCTGGGCAGAGGGGCAGCAGCGGGTGCGGGGCAAAGGGGCAGCAGCGGGGTGCGGGACAAAGGGGCAGCAGCGGGTGCGGGACAAAGGGGCTGTGCGTCCAGATGGAAGTGGAACTTGCTGACACCCTGGCTCTGCATGGACTGAGACGGCGAGCCCGGCACTCGGGGCTGCAGCATCGACCCCAGACNCCGCAGCACAGGGAGCCGGGGCTCTGCCCGCGCCCCGCCGTGCGTGAAGCGGCTCCAGCAGCCGCCTGGAGTGGTCTCTGGTGAAAGAATCGGCAGATTGACAGAGGGTGTTAAATAAATCCCGCGTGCAGGGGACAGTGCAGCAGCATCCCGCTGTCTGCAGCACCAAGGGCAAAGCAGTTTGATTTTGGATGGGGAAGCTTTGGCTGATGGCTGGAGGGATGTGACAACCCCACACAGCTAGGAGCTGCTTCCTTCAGCATCCACCTGAGGATGCTCTGCTGTTTCCAGGGAGAACTCCTAAGGAGACAAACTCCTGTCATTAACAGAGAACCTTTTACAAATCCAGGCAAGTCCTGACAGTGTCTCAGCAGATCCACTGCAGTAACTGAATGGCCTCCTCTACCCACAGCAGTGAAGCTGGGCTGTATTTTATGGTAATTTATGCAGATGAACTTCCATTCTGAATCACACAGGCAGGGAAGCCACCACAGCTGCTGTCCAGGAAGGCAATTTCAACAACAGAGAGATCAAACGTTGCACAGACCAGCCCTGGGTTTTGAAATAGCCTGTTTACTCAAAGATCCTATCACAGGATGCTCTATCACAAGTGGCACATGTGGCTGTGTGTACCACACCTTCCCTCTGTCTGTTCCCAAGGAAAGGGAGTCCTGGTACAATGACAGCAAATCTCAAAGGCACACTGTGGGTTTGCTTCCAAAGCTGTTACAAATAAGTTTATTCAATTTCCTATCTCAAAGCTTACACAACCTCAGCAGGCACTTTAGCAAATCCCCATTTCCTGGATGCCAAAGCAGATCCAGGACCATGAGGTTGTATGCCGACTGGAACAGAAACAACTCCTGCACTGTGCAACCTCTTCTCTTCCCCTCACAGGCCACTGAGGCAGCACAAACCTTGGATCCCATTAGACCTGTCTGACTGGTTTGCAGCTTACCCACAGGCTATGTGTCTACACCTCATTCAGACATTGCCAGCACCATTTGAGGTTAAAATCCCATGAAAATTCTGAATTGCAAGCCACCTGTCTCCACCTTGTTTATTTATTTATGTGTAAGAATTTCCTCTATCTCAAACTAAACTTGCCTGTCAGTCAGGAAGTAGATGTGGTCAGTGAAAAGGTTAGCAGGGCAAACCCCAGTGCTTAACCCTCATTTCTGTAGTAAATCCATGGCAACCTTCTGTGTAGCAGTGAAGTACAGCAGAAGAGGGGGTAAAAGCAGTAGCAAAAAGCAGCAAGAGTGACATCTGAAGAGGAAGTGGTGCAGCTCTCTCCCACAGTCCCCTGCAAGCAGTTCTTCCTTAGAGAGGTGACAGAGGAAAGAGCCTGACACACTCACACCATTTTTCACTGCAAAACTTTCTATATTGGAAGAGTAAACTTTTGATGTCACTTCTCAGTGCATACATTTAAATACAAAACTAGATGCCCAGCAAGTTTGCTTTTCCTGCAGAAGGAATCAGAGGCAGGAGGATTAGGAGTGCATAGATCTGGCTTGCGTCTGAAGGCAAGGCACCATGCTGCAGCAGAGCAGCCCCTGAAGGCCCACTGGAGATCACGTTAGCAGTCATCACAGTGCTGGGTGTGAAGAAGTGACAGGAAGTTTAAACCAGGATTTAATTCTCTAATCTAGGACAGGCATTCAGGATACCCCCAGAGCAGCGATCGGAGCAAACCCAACTGATCCGGAGGTCGTGGTGCTAGGCCCTCTGAGGGAGCCTGTGTGCTGTCATTCACAAAGAGGCACTGAATCACCACATCTGAGTAAACTAATCCATGAATCCCAAGGTCTCCTTTCCAGGGAGCAGTTCCCCACCGAAGGAAACCACCCATCTGCAGCCCTGGCCGGAGCATCAGCCGCATGAACGCTGCCTCCGGGAGGCTGGCATAACCCTTGGTGCATTAGAACTAATATTCAAGTTAAACTAGATAAAATCCTTTTGGGGGATTAAAACCTTCTCATAAAGAGATTCACACATAATAGGTTGATCTGAAAGAACACAGGTGTGATGGTTTGAAGTGATTCCAGCAAGGAAACTGGGAAAGCCACAGCTCCAGGGCCCTCTTCTCAGCCTTGCTGTTGATACGTTCTTCAGCAGGTCTCAAAACACTGACATCTCAGCCAAGACCTGGGAGCAACTCCGATCCATCAACATGCAGAGAACAGTCCAACAGTTTCTAGAACACTCCAAAGAATCTGGGTGGTTCTCTTCGAGACATCTATTACGGATGGAAGAAAGAGGGAGGTCATGTTTTTGGTTTACACATCAATAAATCAGTGTCATCACAGCAATAAAGACAGCTTTCAGTTTAGTTACTAACTTTTTGCACAGGAACCTGCAATTAAAGTTTAGCTTTTTTCCTTTCACTGGTCTTCCTGTCCAGAAAGAGAGACCTGATTTCAAAAAGAAGACTGGGACAGCTCAACTGTGTTGCAGCAGAGCATGCTTTGTGGGCTTGAGCTACTCTCTCCTCTGTTGAGTAGTGGAGGTATTATCAGCACAAACCTGCCATTCTTACTACCAGTTACTCAAGCTTAAGTTCTTGCCTAATGACTCACTCACAGCTGCAAGCCCAGGGAAGCACCCAGCCAGTCCCTGCTGTGGCTCAGACCCTGCCTGACTCTGCACTGGTGCCGCAGGCAGTGCCCATCTCCGCTCACCGCATGGCACTGCTCTGTGGCCTCCTGGTAAATCAAATGTCCATCAAAGGAAACATCTGTCTGCTGTCCTCCAAGAGGCCCAGGAGTCCTCTGCTGCCCCTGTGCTCCTCCTGCTCTCTCACACCCTCATCAGTGTGATGTCTGTGCCAGACTGTCTTGCTGTGCAGAACGTCCCCTTCTGTATTCCCATCTCCCCTCCACGCTGACTCTCACTCTGTGTGTTGCTGTTACCGTCGCTGCTGCTGCCAAGAATGTTTCTGTTCCAGATAAGCACAGAAGAACACCACTGCTAGTGATGGCTGCATGCACAGCCAGGCTCCCCTCAGCCCAGGGAGGGACAGGCAGCCCTGGCAGGCTACATGAAATACCAGGAACACTGCATTCCGGTGCCATCCTGGACACTGCTCTCCAGAACTGGCTGGGGAGCAGTGTTCCCAAGCACTAGAAACCCTGCACACATCTGGGCAGCAATGATCGAGCTCTACCTCAGGTTTCAGCTTGTAATCTGATCGGCTGCAGGGGCTGGAAGAGAGAAATCTCTCTGCCACGTGTCAGGGCCTGGCGATACCTTCATACAGGGAATGGGAACAAACACTCTGCTGCTTCACATGTTCCTCACTATAGGTCTGATTTATCAGGGCAAATAACCCGATCCAGGGTAACCAATTCTGCAGTCTGAATCCAGGGGGTGGCTTTTCTGCTTCCCTTTTTATATACAATCACTCCTCAAGGAAACAACAACGTAGACTGACCAACAGCATATGAGAAGGAACTCTGCTCCAAAGCTCCAGAAAGTAGTACCAGGCACACACCATATGTAAAAGTCCTATAAAATACTGGGTCCTTGTAAAAAAAAAAACCAGTAAGATAATTAATCATGGGAGCAGTTTAGCTTGCACAGGAAGGATTATCCACCACCTGATTGTTTTATGTAAAGGTGACTTTTTCAAAACTTATCTAAAGGCAAAGAGAAGATACAGGCTGGGTGCAGGAATGACCAAGTAAAACTTCATCAGTAGACCTGACCAGAAGTCACAGAAATGGCCCCATCCTTAAAAGTGACTTTCAAAGAGTTTTTTACATTGTTTTTAAGGTAATATGCCAAACCCACACAGTTGTAAAACATTATCAACATCTCATCTCAGTAGTGAAGGAACTTGACTTTTGCCTGCAAGATCCCACACAGTTCTCATTCTGTGTCACGAAGGATACTGATAAAAATAAATGGCTGAGGGATCTGTTCTGTCAGAATACAAACTGGAAGAACCTCTTCTCTTACATCCACACCTTGAATCATCCTTCTAGCACCAAGCTGACTAAGTCAAAACCTACTTTCCAGCTAGCTGGCAAGAGCCCCAATTAGGCGGCTTGACGAGGAGCACGCTGTGCCAGTTTCTGATGTCAGGAGTGCACTGGTGTAGGTGTTGCTTTACAACAATGAAAAGCTCAGCTAACCCTACTTATTTAATAGCTTCAAGCTGTTAAAACATAAATATATACTTAAAAATCACCCTCTGGAGCCAGGAGACAGCCCCGTGAGACATCACATATGGCTTCAAGAAAACAAATCTGAAGCCACAGACAACCTACTCTGTACTCTCTCTGAGGCCAATGGTTACAAGTCTTCAGAGATGGATTTGGTAGCGTTGCAAATCACACTCATCTTGTCCAAGTCCTCCTAAATTCTGGTGCTTTTTGAGGATTGAGCCCACAAACCAACAGCTGGAGCAGCTCGGATCCTTTCTCAGGCGACAGGTTTGTGTCCAGAGAGCACACAGGCTGCCTGTGGTGGGAAGAGAGGGAGAACTGCTGGGAAGCAGATGTTGGCATTAACTTTTAGGAAAAGAAATCTACTAAATTACATTTGAAGCCACTGATCAAACCCCATTTCATTTCTGAAACTGCTTCCCTAACCAGTATTATTTTGCTTTCCATTCCCAAGAAAACAAGCCTGATCCAATTAAATCCAGCTCTATTATCAGCAAGTGTAATTTTCCCTAAGGGGAGCAGGAAGTGTCCTTCCTCCTGCAGAGCTGAGTTCATCTCAGCGGGCCCTCACCTGCTAATCATCAGATGTTTAGTGATGAGCAAGTGAAGTAATTGCCATCTGATGGCGGGTACATTAGCGTAATTGCTGAGCCTTAGCGGAGTGGTGGATGGATCGCTCCCTGAGCACCGAAAGTGCCACCGTCCCTCTGCACGGCAGGACCAGGGATGGGACTCCAGCCGACAGGAATGGCACAGGGATGAGCACAGGGATGGCCGGGCAGTGCCTCCCCCCAAGGCACGCCGCTCCTGGGGGCAGCCTTCGGCCCAAGCCAGGGTTCAACACGAGGCCCTGCAAGGGCACAGGCCCAGGCAAGCACCCCAGATGCGGTCCAAGCGAGTGCAGTGATCCACGAACAGCCTGCGCGGTGTGTTACCCCCCGTGGCTCATGCCGCTTGCCCTTGCTGCAGCAGGAGGCTAAGCAAAGATCCAAAGATGTGAGGGCAAGGCGCAGCCCCGCGACCCGGCATGCCCGGGCCCCCTGCTGCTGCCTGCAGCTGCGCTCGCCAGGCCGGTGCTGCGTCCCTGCGGCCTGCCAGTGAGCCACACCGGCGAGGCCAGGGGCAGGGGCAGGGACGCGGCAGCTCGGGCAGCCACCATCACACCCCACCCAGACCTTACAGGGTGCCAGCTGCGCTTGGGAAACACGGGTACGCTCAGGAGCTTCTCTCGGCTTCAGCGGGCTCTTAAGCTGAGGCTGTCTCGCAGGGGCTTTCCCCAGCCCCTGACCTGCGTTACAGGGTTTCAATCCCGGGTTACTGG
>VZTU01032040.1:0-30870 GCA_013400835.1 Zapornia atra
AGGGCTAAACCACCACAGGGATGACAGAATTAGTTTGTCAGAAAAGGACATGGGGTCTTTGTGGGCAGCAATTTGAGCAGAAGTCTGCAGCACGCCCTTGAGTTGATAAGGGGTATCTGCACACTGGGCTGTACTAGAAAAAATACAACCAGCATGACAATTCAAATTCGTATTCCCTTCTAATTGGGATATCTGAGGCTATATTTGGAAGAGCCCAGTTTTGGGGTCCCCACTGCAAGAAATATCAATACTGGACCAAGTCCAAAGAAGGGCCTCCAACTTACAGAGATGGAGCACATAACATGGGCAGAGGCTGAGGTGTGTATGTGCTCAGCCTGGAGAAGTCTAAGGGAGCATTCAGCTGCTGTTGTCAATTACGTAATAGGACTACTCATAGGTACAAAAATACCATGAGAGACAATGGTCACAAGTTGTAATGCAGGAAGTTCCTACATTTCCCCAAAAATGCTTTGGAGATATTCGAATTTCCAGCTTTGGAGATATTATAAACTTGATTGTACAAGCCCTGAGCATGTTGCTCTAACTCTGAAGCTAGGCCAACTTTGAGCAGGGCGTGGAACCAGATAACCTCCAGAGATCCTTTCCAACCTCAATTGTTCAGTGCTTCTAATAACATATTTGAAATTAAAGTACAAGGGCATTTTCAAAGTTAAGGTTCAATTTCCAGTTCAAAAGTCTTCGTGTTAAGCCTCAGAAAGGTGTACAACCATTTCTAATTATCATACACTTTTAGATTACAAGCTAGTAGCAATAAAGCATATGATATGGAAAAAAAAGGCAGCAGGTTGTATGATCCCAAACTACGCATATAGACTACAGTCAGAAAAAAAAGCTGCATGGGTCTGCTGTAACTTTACCAAGCTTTTATATATGTGCAGACTATATAGCATATATCTGTACTCATATGTTATCAGAATACCCCGCCACACACATGATAACTTGTTAAGAAAAACTGAATTAGCACAAGAATATATTGCTTATGCAATTTATAAATGATGATATTGCCAAATGTGGTGAAAAGTAATTTATGTAGTCAAAATTTATAGGCAACATAGATCTGTAATGCAAAGCACATTGTCTGAAATGAATCAAGGATAAAATCTGAGAACTTTGAAGGAAAAACAAAGGATCTTCAGCATCAAATGTGAAAGAGAAGCTTAAAGGAAGTAAGAAGACAAAACTGAAACAAATAGATGGCGTTTTTGAAGAAATGACCACTGTGCTCTGGGGTAAAGATGAAGATTCCAATGCCAGTGTGCAATCCAAATGTAAAAGCTTTTAGATAAAATGAGAAGTATTTACAAAGTGTTTCAGTGGTTGAAATGGCAGCATTTGAAAACCAGAAAACTACAGCGGTTATCACATTTATATAATACTGGTTGAACACCCTCTTTTAACCCATCCTCACTGTGATAGGGTCATTTATTCTTCAGTGACTACCTTGTAAAAACAAGGACCAGAAGAGGGAAGAAAATAGCTGTTTTCTTCAAGCATCAAAAATAAATTTGTTTTAGCCAGATCTATGCAACACACAAATACTATTTAAACCCAAACATGAGTAGTGATAGTGTCAAGAAATTGTGTTTGCCTATAGAATTACATAGAAGCAGAACACAATGAAGGAAAGATACAACTCTCTAAATATTAATATTCTAATTCTTGAATTAATTTAATATATTCTATTGGCAATATAATGTTATGGAAGACATCCAAGTCCAATGTTATTTTTCCTTAAAAACAGAAAGTTCCAGTTCTTGGAGAAATAGCTGCTTTCCTCTCATCTAAACACAATTTACCATTATTTTTCAAACTGCCACAGGAAGCGACTAAGGAAATTCTACTAAGACACCTATAGGTGACCTTTAGGAAATTCATTCAAAGATCAACTGCTAAAAAAAGAACATGATTCTAACAAAATAAATGGTAAATTTGCAGTAGCAGAGGATCAGACTGGATGTTATCCTTTTATTTTCTGAGAAGTATGAATGATAATCGAACAGAGACTGACAGCACCATAAGAACTAGTGTTCTGATTGTATTTCAGTACATATTAGATAGAAACTTTTAGCAGATAATAAACAGTCTTATTTTTCACAGAACTGAAGTTAATCACTTAGATAACCATTTACACAGGTGGAGCCCAAGAATTTTGGTAGCCAATCAGAGTTGGGTACCTAATATCCTGGGATTTTGACGTGTATAAATCATTCATACATATAACTCTTTAAGAAAAGAATAGAGCCATACTGTCAAAAAGAGGAGGCCTGTTGCATAAATCCTGAGATCATAAAAAAGCTGGATTTTTAAATATGTTGCACACAAAAAAACCCCCTGAAGTTGTATTTATGACATCACCATTACAAAGTTCAAAGTCCTGATGTGATCCATCAAGACTTTCAGTGCAAATTATTAACAAAAGAGGCTACCTACCAATGGGAGAATAGTCTAAAAATAGACTGAAATTTTAAAACATTAAGTCGATTCCTTAGGCAGAAGTGATCCAGTAACACAAACTATGTATTTATTTAGAAAAATCAGAATTAGCCCTAGTCTTGTAAAGAAAATGAAGTTTCTACAGTTTAACAAAGAAAACTTTAAAAATTAAGAAACATTCTCCTTTTAATTAAGGTTAATTGTAGTTCGATCAGTTAGCAAAAACCTTCTAACTTATAAAGTTAAATTAATTGAACTTAAGACTGGTGCAGGTTTTAGTTAGAGAAGGCCCATTATTAAAGAGTGGGTAGATTAAGAGAAAAAGCACTTGACCAAAACTGATCACGCTACCATAGGCAAACCAGTTACCAGCCATCAGCGGTGTTACAGTAATTTGCCATGTGCTCTCTTCCAACTGTATCTAATTAGCATTTTATTTCAATATTCACAGTGAGTTATTATGACATAGCTTAAGTGAAGTGAATACATTTTACACTGCAACAGCAAACTAAAAATACACGCAGAGTAGATTATAGCTCAGCTGAGGTCCTGAAGCTCATTACTTTATGATAACCTCACCATTTTCAACATGTTTAATGTTAGCATGAGGCTGGTGTGTCTTTTTTCCTTGGCATGTCCTCATTTTCTTCTCCTCCTCCTCCTCCCTCCATAGAAAGAATTTCAGGATTTGAGGAAGAAAGAGAAGGGCAATCACGCACTGGCCATATGACCAGGATTTCCAGACGCCCAGGATAAGTGGGATCTGGACATGGCTTGTGGAGTTGATCTGTGTGCAATTGCTAGCCATCTGCATAGTGTGTGCGTGCTAGATCAGATGTGCGCATATGTAGCAAGCTCAGTGTATGGCACACAGCCCATATTTCCCTCTGAGATTCCCTGGATGTGTGCCCATCCCTTAACTCTGTGTACCTCAAACTACTCCTTCCATTCTCCTTTCTAGTGGTATACAGAAAGTTAAGTTGTCCTATATAGTAAAAAGCAAGGTAAGAGAACAGCAGAAAACACTTCCTAAACTTCATCAAGAACACTGTCAACAATATTAGCTGCACATTATTTATTGCAAACATCAGCAACCTACTATACACATACAACAGTATAACCAGCTGAGAACACCATACACTTCATCACAATGAGCATTTACATAACACGGTGCAGGCACTCAGTATTATGTCACTAATGTGACTCTTTCCGTAGTCCCTCGAGTGCCTCTGGCTTTGCAGAGCACATCCAGCTAAATAGCACTTGTATGGCCCTAGGACATATGCCGTCTGGCCTCCTGCAGCCACTGCTCAATTGAATATAATGGAGTCATGCTAAATGACAGAGCCCTCAGCATGGTAGGCGGAGGGGGCAGACACAAGCACAAAGAATAATCAAGCAAGCCAACTCTAAATTGTACAAATTCTGTCAAGCAAATATCTATAATATATTCTGTCACTGAGACTGTCAAAATGGGATAAATCCTCAGCTCAAGTGAAAATAGTACAGATATTCTGAATTACACCAATTATGCCACTAACACAAGATCTTGCCTTATTTTACAGGGTTTTTAAAAAGTTGATGACACAAAGAGGCCTAGAAGCCACACTTCCTGCTTTGTACTCTTTCCTCCAGTCACTAAACTTAATTTTTCTGTACGTTAGAAAGTCTCTGCTTTTCTGCCCAGGAGGAAAAGCTGGTCCTGTCCTGTTCTTTCCTGGACTGACAATGCAGTGCCAACTTTGTCAACAGCTCTGAGAAAAAAGATTTGTTACTTAACTTGTACCCTAAGGCTGTGCAAATGATCTGTAGCAAGTAGTTGTCATTTCTTTTTCTCCTTCTTATGCTTCTGAAATATTTTTATTATTTGCAATTTTCATGAATTTCATGATTTATGTGTTTTCTGTAATTAACTCAAGTATTCATTGTAGATATATAATTATATATTAAATAAAACCCACATTAATTTGATCAGGAATTTGCTGTACCGGAAGAATATTTAAGTATTTTCTGCAAAGCTGATGCAATTTCACACTGCCCTGTTCCTCACTTCAAAGAAATTGATATAAAAATAGTAAATAAAAGTTTACACCATTTTTCCAGGTGATGTAATGGAACTACAAAGGTTTAGTTTCAGTAAGTGGATAAACTGCTGAGAAAAAAGAGAAAATTTTAAGATGGCTAATTTTCCAGTGAACGACCAGCAAGTCCAGCTTTAACTTGGTATAAATTGAAAGTGAACAGTTACAACCCTGTCTCTGGAACTAACTTTTTATGCCTATGAATAAGGAGTTTTATTTCCAAGCTCTGTTTTATTATTGACTATCTGTAAAATGGTTTATAAAAATTCTTTACTAGTATCATTCACACAGTTTAATTAACAAGCATTAATAGTGGCAGAGGTGCTAATAAAGCTAGCTTCCTCTTGTTGTCACAGCTGTTCACTATCTACCACTATATTGGCATTGTAAAAGGAAAAACATGGTATACCCCTTTCTTGAATTTCAGAGTCTGACGCAACGAATAACACCCAAACTAGATTTCTGAACTCCCTACATTTTAAAAAATCCTTAAGGAGAAAAGTAATCCTTTATTGCTAGCTCAAAATATATAGGATTCTTTTTTTTCTAAGGCTGGTAAAATCTAGACTGTCACCAGGTCAGAGGTTTGTTTCAAGCTGAAGATGCAGATGAACAAAAGCCGAAGCAGCTTAACATCACAAATACCATTTTGAGTTTACTGTGGAAGTATGGCAAAATAGGATGTGTTTATACAACACTGAATAAGGTCAAGCAAACATGCTATTATATGAATATCTTGTGTAATGTCCTTATGGTTAAATCCTGTTCCTTTTAGTACATAAATATATCGGTTACTATTCACGCACCTGTCTCGTACAAAACAGGCTCAGGAGGCATATTCCCTCTGAGACAGGTGCACAGCATGTGGCTCTCAGCTGGGTTAAAAGAAAAGCATGCATATGTATGTTGCTGAGCACAGGGAGAAAGGAAAATGGATGAAAGTTGATCTGATACAAAAGAGAGGCATGAAATGAAAGGACATACAGCACATGGAAAGGAGACAGATGCATGAGTATACTAAATAGAAAGGTCTGTGTGTTAAAATGGAGAGTGAACAAAAATTAATACTCCCCCACTCATATATATTTGAAAGATTATTTTCTTAAAAAAAAAAGAATTACAGTTATCAATAACTTATAAGGTATTGTTTTTCTTAAACAAAACTGGAACACTTCAAAATAAGGGCTCTTTTGTGAATGAACTGAAAAATAGATAAAAGAACTGAACTCAGAGGGAACCCAAACAGAAGATGCACTAACAAGTGAGGACCAAAACCCTCTGATGTTCCATATCACTTCATCTTTGGCAAAGTCCATCTGTACAGGAGCTTGTATTTCTGTACTAAAGAAGGCTTATACAATGATTAGAAGTGATCATATAAGCAGAAATTCCACGCTGAATCAGGATGACGATTCAGCATTTTATCAATTCACTTGAAGGAGTAGGAATGAATTTTCAAAAGCTTTGGAGAGATTAGAATACTTTATGTTGTGTTCAATTGCTTTTTGTTTTCAAGATATATTGCCTTTATTTACCCATCTCTCATAGGCAGGATGCAGTATTTTTTCTTATACAGAGCAATGTATCTTTCAGTGCTTAGAGCTCTCTGAAGGAAAATTAAAAATCTGTGGCTTAATGTGAAGCTAAAATTGACCTTAAAGACCTATTGTACCCCATCTTCATATAATTTTATTAGGATCTATGGAGAAATTGATAATTTTTCATTTCACTGTTCTATCCAAAGTCCCTATCTTGTACAAGAGACTATAAATAGCATAAAAATAAAAAAGCAGGAAATAAATATTTGCTAAAGCCACCATAGGAATTTACAGTCAACGGTTTATCTCTTTTTAAAATGTACATATTCTGAAAATAAAGACTGATATAGTCTCATATTAAAGAAATATTCTCTACCTGCAGTTCCTCACAATCAGTGGCAATTTTACATAAGTTTCAAGCCAATCCAGAACAACAATGTACAGTTAGAAAAATACAACAACAATAATCTTTGAAGCAAACCCCTACCAGTGTGCACTTGAAAGATATTTCTAGAACAGAATGTATTGGGCACAGACTACAGATTCTCTCGTCTAGTTACTTCCAAGTACAATTTAATGTTAACAGTAGAGAAATACATAAGGAAGTTTAAAGCAGTTGAGTTGTTCACCTGTTTTCAATTGCACACTACTTTCTGTTTGAGAATAAAGTTTCAGAATTCTACCTGTATTAGACTTTTAAAAAACAAATCAAAATTATTCAAGCAAATATTTGCTAGTTGTCTTCAATCTGGAGAATTAAAGGAATTCTTTTTCAGTAAAAGCAATTGCTATTTGTTTATTGAAAATCCATTTTATGGAAACATTTTTTGCAAAATAGTCCAGGAAAAAAATTGATAATAGCTTTTTCAGTTAAGATGATATTGCCATTCTGGAGATGGGCAGGAAGGCTCTTCTATCTGAACACTTCTGTTTTTATGGGTTAACCAGAGGCTGTATTTCTTTTTTACCTTCAGGGTATGTTACATATCTTGTCTCTTGGTGACCATGCAGGTGGGAACATATGAGCAAAGCTCATGGATATTGGATACACATAGCTATTAATTTCAGCAGTGGTCTATCTATAGAACAAGAGATATGCATGTTCCATGGGCTTCTGTAAAACTATAAGCTAACCCCACTGCATGCTGAAAACACGTAAATCTAATGAGGAAATACTCAGCAGATGCAAGTCACTTCACATTGTAGTACAGAGCCAATCCTGATATGAAAGTATTCTACGTTAACCCATTGCTACATTTAGTTTCATGGCCTGTTTGCAATTAATTTCCTTGTACATAAAAAAGGACAGACAACAGCTAGGTGACAGGAGCTTCTGTTAGGAAAAGTTATGAAGTTTATTACATTCAGAGAATTAGTATAATTATTTTTTTTTAATTTTTACAAGTAAAAAAGTGCTAAGTAAATTCATTATTTTCAAGGAAAAAGAAATATCCCAGAGCCAAGTGAAATACAACTTATGCAGTACAGAACAACTTGTGAGGAAAACAGAAGCAATCAGTCTGGTTTATAAAGTATGGTCTGCATGGCATACCCTATACGGACAAAACACAAATGAGAAAATAGTTTTCTACTGAGAAGACTGTACCCTCAACCACACAGTCATCATCTAAACGAGTATTTGGAGTATGTGTCTGACATATAGAACTGACTTGTGTCACCATGCATCTGAACTCTGACATCATTTAAAATAAAATTATCAATGGGAATTTAATCTCTATTTTCACAGAAGACAAAGTATTATTGGAAGGGAAGTCTGCAATGGGGAATACAAGCATGTGAAGCAGGATGGGATGCAACTGTTCTTCTAAGAGACCTATTATGGAACTAAGTGCTCAAATTAATTGGTTGGGTAGTATGTAGAAAAATAAAATGGAAAGGCATGAAGAATACAAACTGAAAATGTGTACTGTTGACACTGCTGTTACAGAGAAGCTACTCTGAGATCGATGTTCAATTTTCTTGTGTTCTACTAAGCAGCTATTCATAAGCAGTCAAACTCCTCTTTGGCAATACATGTAATAACAGGTACACATTCAGTGCTGAAACACAACAAACTTTTGCTAGATAGTCCTCTCTGAAAAAAACCCCAAACCACAAATGAATAAACTATACAAAACCCAGCAAGCCTGAAGATGAATAAAAAAAACCTACTACCCATCTACTTCCCTTCTTTTAAACCCATTTCTGATTTTACTTCACTTTCCTCGGCCCTTCCCACATACTTGAGTCCCAATGTTTCTTTCCTCTTTCCTGCAGTGCTTCAGAGCACACAACATTCACTTCTCAATAGAAACTGCTATTGTCATTTTCTCCTCCATTTTCTAGGTGCTGGCACTTTCTTGTTTTCCTTTTGCCTTTCCTGCTAATGTCCAGGTCTTTCTTTATGCTCACCAGTATCTTCTACGCACAAAACTCTCAACTACCAAGGACCTTGTTGCTCTCCTAAAGGAAGGCTATATCAGTATTTCATTCACAAGAATCAGCTGACTGTGATGAATTGACTATATACAGAGCCGCTTTACCCCCTTTAAAAAAATATTCCCATTTCTTTTTAAGAAAAAGATAGAAATTGAATATAAAACTGCAACATTTTTCATTCACATATTTTATAATAAAAAGGTTGAAGACAGCAACTAAGTAAGGGGATTTTGCAGGGGGCAGGGAGGTAAGAAAAGGCAAATGGGAAATGTAGTATAAAATAAGTGGTAATCTTTTTCTACAGTTGGCTGCAGAACTTCTTTTTTTCCCCTTCTTTGTTCTCATTTTTGTAGGCAGGGTCCAGAAATCTATTAGTACAGTCTAAGAAAAAACTTTTGACTTTTTTTTTTAATGTTATTTCCATTCTTCCTTCTTATAGATGACTAAATGCTCATTTGGGGATAGGAATAGAAGTGAAGAACAAGTGGGAAGCCTGTTTCAAAGATAAGAAACCTTATTTTGGGCAAATAAAGGAAACAAGGGTTACAATCTGAATGAGGAAACAAAAAAATAAAGAACAGTATTTCAGCAGAAGAGGCACTGTCTTTGGAGAATTTGGAAAAAATACACAAAGCATGGAGATAATTCTCACCCCAGATCAAACTACTATAATACAAAAATCTCACATGTCTCATTTTTAAATAGTTACACCACAATCAAATTTACAGCTTGGCCAGAGTAAATGCTGTGCATGAACAATCAAAGACAGTTTTATACTTGGAACCACAACTAAAATGAATTCCAATGGCTGAAACACACCCTGTCACACAGGCCACTTCTCACCTAAGTCTCTCAAATTTTAACTTCACTGGTTTTGTTGCTGCCTCTCTCTGTCACAACGACTTCCAGTGTTTCCAAGCCCAACACCCTTCCATAGTATATCAGTCACTGGTTTCCACAGATGAACGCAAAGAATTACATCTTGACATCATTTAGGTGGGTCATAGATCGTCTAGTTTCAGAGGATAGAATGTAAAAGATTCTTTAAAACCTTATTTTATTTAATTATTTACATGAGTAAATACCTCAATGACTAGCACACAAATCTGCTGTCAGTAATGAGTTGGTTGCTGAAACATGAAGTTAGAGGGACTTTTATGTGGACTATCAAGTAGACTATGCAATTTAATATTTATTTAAACACCTCTACAGACAGACAAAGGAACTGATAAAGTAGATCTGTGAAAGAAGATATTTGCTTTCATTTATCTGCTAGCAGCATCCTGAATAGAGTATGTGTGTTCCTTTTGAATAAAGCAACTGGGCACCTGAGAAAAATGCAGTTGTTTACTTTGTCCTGGAACATGGAACCCTCTGGAGTGAATGGGGGATACCTCCTTCCCCAACAAAACCTGAGAGTACAAATAAGCTTCTGACATACCTGGGGCAAAGACCAGTATGTCCACAACACAGAGGAATAAGAGAGCAGGAGCAACATGTACAAAAGTAACCAGGCTTCAGAGATGATGAAAAGAAAGATATTTTCCCAGGGATCAGACAGGATCATCTATAATTTGCTGCAACCCAGGGAGTCTCTGAAAGTTGCTGAGATAAGACCAAGACTGAAAGTAAGACCTGTGAAGACACAGTTGGTGAGAGGAAGATGTGTTGTGTTCTGTTTCACCCAGCTGATGCAATACCCTCTGCTTTACTTACCTTGTTCTAAAAATAGGTTTTAATCAGAGTAAGAAGTAGATTTTAAAGACCTTTTTGTGTATACCCACTTTAATGATGAGGACAGGCAGAACAATACCGAAGTACTGACCAAGTCAGGAGTTCCATCAGAGTGAGAAAACATGCTGTGTGTTCAGTGTTCAGCATTTACATCACTCAGGAGGTTTTTGGCCTGAGCTATTAGTAGTGACATATTTCATGGTAAGATGTGAAAACTGTGCAGTTTATCCTACTATCTCACATTTTAACAAAGTGGAAAAAATAATGTTACTAAAAACCTTAAAAAAATCTATTTTGTATTTTGTTGCCTTCACAACCAAGTTTCCCAATTTAGCATGCTCCCAAAGCAACAGCAAGGTGAAACTTTGACATGAGGCTGTCACAAGGTTAGGTATCTTGTGAATCAATATGGCTAGAAATTAGACATTTGGATTGTTAGCTTCCACATGCAAAACACTTTGTAAAAGCACACATAAGAACTAAATAATTTTGATATTTTAAAACTATAAAATACTGATCTAATCACATAGCAGGAGTGCCCACCTTATGTGGATGTATCATTAGAAAATGCTGTATGTCAATGTTGCATAATAGACAGACTTTATGCTTCAGTATTTCTATTCTTCTCCATGCTTCGTAATACCATCTAGTAGGTAAAGGATTTAGTCAATCCTGAAAACAATTTTACCAAAAGGCATGCACTGCTGTTTCAATGGCTGCAGCTATTTCATCATCTCTAAGGACAGAAAATACATGTGTACTTTCAAAAAGGAGATACAGTAAACAAGTATGACTGACTGGTTCAGCTCTATATTTACTTTTAAAATCTTTATCTTCAGGTCACAACGCCCAATTTTTAAAGCCAGTTTTCACTTTAAAAATAAACAAAACTCACAAAACCAGCAAAGTATTCTACAGGACCTGTGGGGTCCTGGTGGAGACCAAGTTGAAGATGAGCCAACATGCCCTTGTGGCAAAGGTGGCAATGGTATCCTAGGCCGCACTGCTGCCAACAGGTGAAGGCATGTATGGCACTGGTGAGACCACCGCTGGAGTGCTGGGTTCAGTGCTGGGCTCCTCGGTGCAAGGGACACATGGGCATATTAGCCATGCCCACGAAGAGCCACAATAATGAAGTAACAACAGCAACTCTTCTATGAGGAAAGTCTGAGGGAACTGAGTGCTCAGCCTGGAGAAGTGTGCAAGGAGGAGTCTGGAGAAAGGAGGGTGCAAAGAAGACAGAGCCAGGCTCTTTTCAGCAGTTCCCAGTGACATGACTAGAGTCAAGTGGCACAAAGGGAAACATCAGGAAACACTGCTACTGTGAGGGTGACCAAGTATTGCAACAGGTTGTCCAGAGACCTTGTGGAGTCTCCATACCTGGAGATATTCAAAAGCTGTCTGGACATGGTCCTGAGCACCTGGCACTAGGTGACCCTGCTCTAGCAGGGGGATTGTACCAGGCGACCTCCAGAGGTCCCTTCTGATCTTAACCATTCCGTGATTCAACATTCTTCTCCATACAGTATTAATCATCTGCTGAACTGTAATTAACACTTCTAATTGCAGTTTGCAATTTACTTAATGGAAACACCCTTCATGGGCTGAAGTTTCTGAAGTGTAGCTTCAGCACAGTGTAGAGACATGTTTGCCATTTTAGGTCATGCCTACTACAAAGTAATTTCTCTACAGGGAAACTTGCTTTACAGCCACCTCATTTTTCTCACAGAATGACACTCCTGTGTTCTTTTTCCCTGGTAGGGGTTTGTTCACATGTTGTCAAATGTAAGATTGCAGAGTTCAGGTATGAAGAGATCTTTGCTGACTACTGAATGTCATTGTAAGTCTATGCGTACGTAAAACTGGAATTAAAAGATACATGGCCTTTGTTTTATATATATGTGCAAAGGAGAAGGTGGTCAGGGATTAAAAACCTATATCAAAGAAAAAGAAGCACATAAAAGAAAGAAAGGTGACATATGGAGAAGGAGACTATGATGTAGCAAATTAATTATGGATATGCAAGGAATAGAAATGCACTTCTGTATTGGTTCAGTCTCAGCCTACAAAACATTCGTGGAACAGAAACATGCAGAAAAGGTCCAATTTTAAAATCACATTTTCAATACAATAAGATACATGAATAAGGGTACCGCATAGAATCATAGAATCATAGAATGTCCAGAGTTGGAAGGGACCCATAAGGATCATTGAGTCCAACTCCTGGCTCCACATATGATCACATGCAGGAAGAATGACATCTTCACTGACATCACAAATTGTAATGGGGTGAGCAAGAGTCTATCAGCTCCTTTCCTTCTGGTTGGTTTATGACTGCCCATGCACACACACACTTGCTAAGATGCTATATTACAAATCAGAAACTTGGTAGAGGTTTTCTTTTAAAGAGGAATCAGGCATGAAAGCTTGCAAGTCTTAATGATATTATTGATGATTGTATCCATTTAGACAGCAGTCAAACACTGACATTATTTACAGATTGGGAAGGAGAGTGCAAGATTTGTCCCATCAAATACCATGGGTTTTTTCAATTATAAGTATCACTGTAGAGGACAGTCTTACTGCCAAACCAAAGCCTAAGGTACCTTGGAAAGCTTTTTTTCTCACTTGGCAAAAATATTTTGGAAACCCTGTCTTGATTCCTTGAGTTTTTGACCAACCTGAACCTCTCTAGAAGAACACATTTATTTTCAATAGAGGCATACAAGAGCATAAGCCACCTTGGAATATATGACTATGTAATAAATATCTATTAAGCTCTTTAAAGATGTTGAATTTTAGGAACAAATGAATGCATGTTTTGTTGCAGCTATATGTTTCACAAATAAAGCTACATTTTCCACAAATAAATTTATGCATACTGCAAAATGCCATGTGTTTACAAACATAATTTGAAAATACAGGCAAAATTCACATTTTCCACAGGAATGCAAACTCCAGATACTTAATCAAATTCGAGTTTAAAATTGCACAACTTTCTAATGGGATTCATCTTTTTTCTGATTTGCTGTGAAAAAACACATATTGCAGTCAGGAAACAACATGAGGCACCACTCAGCTGAGCAGGTGGCAGGAAAGGGGCGGCAATAAAGCCTGAAGAGAGATCCTTTAAGGTGGACCCTTCCTCAAGTTCTGAACAATGTCCTTCAGGCTTGCCCAGGCAGCTAGCTTTAGCTGACATTTAGATGTTATGTCCTTGAGTGGGAGATGCTGTGGCATAAAACACAGCACTTGACAGTTTCCCTTTAGACTCCTTCATATGGACTAAAAGCAGACACATTTACCTTTCTAAAGAAAATGCACTGCACGTTAAGTCTATATTTGAGATCACTGGGGTTTTCTTGGTTATATTCTAATTTTTAAAGGAAATTGAATGTCTTTCTAGCAAATAGTTTTAACTGTATTTTAAGTTGGGTATGGAATCTCTTAGTTCACAATATAAACTTCTGGGTTTTCTTCCTTCATCCTCCTCCAGCCTTTTAAAAAAATGTTCCAGCTCAAGGAGTAAAATTGAAGAAAGAAAAAAAAAGGATTTTAACTTTAGCAGAGAATACTTCTGCATGTGCGTTCCACTGCAGTAAAAGCCATGAAGCATTTAAAATGTAGACTTCATTTCTACCGATACAGTTAGCCTGTGTGGTTATGTTAACTAGAACACTGATGTGTTTTGCCAGCTTTAATCTTATTGAAAACCTCACAGTATGTGATATTTTGCTTTAAAAGCTAATTCCTGCAGACAGTGAGAAGTCTTATGTATTTAAATTTAAAGAAATCCATTGTCCATTTAAATAATTAAAAAATAATTCCTTTTTTATGGACTGGTTGACCATCAGGATCTATATACACCATTTCAATATGCAGCTCACCACATCCAAAAGGGTATTTCAAAGTCTTTCTAAAGCTTCCATTGAAACTATGGTCCATCCTTTACATATTTTGCCCTTCCCCACCCCCAACTCATAGCTATTAAGGAAAACAACAGCAATGTCATTCCAGCTTACTAGAAGGTTAGGTTTTTAGGAACTGGGAGAGAAGAAATAACAGAAAGGTAAGTATAAAAAAATGCTTGAATCACTGTGGGAATTTTATATTTTCTTTATAATTCTTATAATGGTTGCTGAGTACTTAAGGAATAATAGCTATGAGGGCAATTATCACTGCTTCTAGGATACTCAATTATGTGTGCTGAAGAAATAAAGGGCTTTTTTTCCCCAATTATTTAAAAGAATCCCCTGGTAAAATTACCATTTTCAGCTAGAATGAAGAAGATTCCCCATGAAAAGAACCGTGCTTCTTTTAGGGTCTTGTAATCAATAGAAATGAGAATCTCTAGCACGTGTTCAATTCTCATCTAAATACAAGCTCTGTTGCCAGCAGCAGAATAAAACTTGTGTTCAATCTTTATTTATCATTCAACATGGCAATGCTTTGCCAAGATTCTGCAGAAAACACTACCGTCACCAGAGTGTCATACACTGCTTTACCTACATGTGCAACAGAAACCTGGCCGTCTGTGGGAGCAGGCCAGGGAGGGAGGTGCCAACATTTTTTTCTAGCTAACAGTAGCGGACAGCCAACTCTGTGTTGAAATTTACCTGCACATGGGTCGGGTTCCCCAGGTGTTTGTAAAGAGTATTGAGACATATCTATCAAGCAGCTTGCAGAAAGTCAGATTTCTGCAACTGAAAACATCAGTTTTCCTGAGAAAAAAGGGAGGAAAACAAAGAAGCCCAGAGCAGCCCACCAGGAAACGAATTAAAGGGGGAATCAAACCGGTATCATTCCTATGCCAGTGTCATTACTATCAAGGGCTAACTGCACTGAAGGAGCTGATGGATTACTTTAAGCCTTGAGATCAGTTTCCTTATAGAAGAAATAATGAGGTTTTGAAGGGCTATTCAGACCCTGTCAAAAGGCAAAAGTTAGGGAACAAAATATCTATATAATTTTGAAAAGCCATACAGAATGTCTCCTTAGGTTTTGCACTACCAACCACTTCACATTAAAAAAAAAAAAAAGAATGGGAGGAATAGGCAGATACTTTAGAATGATAGGTGAGCACTTGTCAGTTAACTGAGTGACCAATAACGGGAACACAGTCTCTTTCTGCTAATTAGTGCCTGACTGCTCTCTTTCCCATACGAGTAGGTCAGGTTTCTTGTGTGATTTTAGTCACTTAGTAAGTCCAGGAAAAAAAATTAATTTATTCCTCTTCCAGACAGTGACATCTAAACAAAGTCCTTGAGCTTCCTTGGAGTAAGCTAGTTTTAGTTTCTCATCTAGAACAGGCATCAGTGTCAGGGGAAAGTGACACACGAAGTTGGGGTTTGTATACAAAGGGCCTGTGACTGTTCTGCCAACAGCCACTTCTGGTGTGGTGCCTGGCCCTTTAAGAGGCTCAGAACGTTCCGGAATGTGGCTGGACCTGTGGTTCCCAGCCCTTCCCACTTTAAACTTAACTTCAACGTAAACCAACCTTGCAATACAGAAAGCAGCGCCACAACTGTAAGGAACAGCTTTCTAGCTTGCATCTTAGCTCCAGCCCCTTGTGCCTGTCTAAGGCTGTGTGCCATGCTGGTGGTGAGGAGGCATGTAGACAGGCCACAGGGATGACAGGGACTGGGGCAGGAGAGAGTGTGAGAGGGGCCAGAGGTGTGGTGAGAGTCCACAATGTATGTGAATGAGTAGAAGAACTGGCTGGTAGCCCTTTCCTGTGGGGCAGGGGGATGGCTGTTCCTGCCTTAGACAGCTCTTTACTTGAAGCTCCCACAGTCCTTGAAAGCAGATCCAACCTGCCAAAGATGTGATCAAGCAGTGGTTATCAAGCATTGGAACAGGCTGCCCAGAGAGGTGGTGGAGTCACCATCCCTGGAGGTGTTCAAAAAAACATGTAGACGTGGTACTTTGGGACATGGTTTAGTACATGTGGTGGTGCTGGGTTGGCGGCTGGACTTGATGGGCTCGGACTTTTCCAACCTTAAAGTTGGAAATATTTAAATATTTCCATGAAATATTAAGAAATATTTAAAAGGTCAGAGGCATGTGACATCCCAGAGGAGTTTACTGAAATCCAAATGGCAATCCTTAACTCGTGAAGTCAGCAATGTGATTGGTTTACACCACTGTTTACACAGGTGATTCCTGCTTCAGATTCTCCCACAGTCAGGGCCATATTTCATGCATCTAAAGGAAAGTTGTGCAGCCTTCTTGATATCTCTGATGCCCTGTGCCAGTAGAAGCTGGTCAGTACATATCTTCATTTACAGTGACTGTACCTTGCATTTTGAAATGTGTATTACATGAAAGGCCACAGCTCCTATGACAGTGGAACTACACAAGTATGTATTTCCTACTAGGACCCCAATTTAAAGAGGCCTTCATAACTTTTGTTGCAGCCTAATGTTGTATACACACTGTACCTGCCCATGAGCCCAAATGCATGAAAGCATCCTTTTTTTCTGACCATGGATCCTACTGCCTCCTACATTATAGGACAAGGGACCCAAGGTTCTTTATCATACATCATTTGAATGTTGCTTTCACACCCTAGAAAAATCTTTTTTCAGTCCTTAAAGAACAGTGAATATTCAAAGGAATCCATTGGCAAGCCTGTATTTTACAGAGTACCTTAGATTTCGTCTTCCAGTATAAAGGCCTAATTCAAAGCTTTGTGAAGTTCATGACAATCTTGTTTCTAGCAGGCACAGGATCAATTTAGCTCTTAATTTAGCTCACCAACCATCCTGATGTCAGGTCACAGATTCAATTTAGTTCTGACTTCCACTTTCCCTAGTTAATCCTTTCATTTGTGAATACTTCCAGCAGTCAGGAGTTAGACATTCCTGTTTTAAGATTTACCTCAGAGGATTCATATCTCTTCAGTCATGTGGTACACATTTATCCAGACTTCAGTGATTTTACCTATTTAATTTTCACTTTCTTGTTGGATTTAGTTACCTTGTTATTTTCAGAAGCAGGAATCTTTAGCTGTGGGTCATTAAGTTGGGGTATTGCATTGAAGTGCAAGTTTTTAATTAAGAGCAGTTGGTTATTTATTTAGTGTTAGGAAGAATTCTAACAAAAATGACCTTCCTGCCTTTTCCCCACAGATCCCCATCATAATTTCTTACTGAGTTATATCAAACTCAATATCACTTAAAAGTTTTAAAACACTGAGAGAATTGGACTGTTGTGTATTTTAAGGATGGAAAAGGAGGGATACAACAACTATAGGCAGCTAAAATGATTTTGGATGAATGAACAAAATCCTAAAATGGTCCCCACAGAAGCTAGCTAGCAATGAGAGACCTTCTCCCATCATTCTCCATCATGTCATACACTGATTGAGGAAAAATGGAATGGGCTGTATTTTACCTTATTTGGGGGATGTTATCTCTCTTTTTTACTCCACTTATTTCTTTGCCTTTTGTATGTGGTAAGGAATGGTGTGTCATATTTTCTTTTAACTCATTGGAAGGGCTAATGAGAAACTGATTCTTAGATTATAAGTAGGCTGGGAAATATATAAAATTATTTTTATTAGTATATTTAGCTTCAAATATGTATATATTATTATCTAAGAACACTTACAAATCCATGTGATTTTGTTACTTCTATGATACTGACATAAGGAAGCTCCTATGTCCATAAGGTACCTAAATAAAGATTTAAAAAAGACCATTCTTAGCCATGCCATTTTTTCTGGTTTTGAATATTCCTATAATTGAAGGTTTACTGGTGTTCACTTACTCAGAACGGAAGTCAAATACTAAATTCAGGTAATGTATAGTCAAAATCAGTTAAGCATGCAGCATTATTTGTATGCGTAACTCTTTGGCTTAATTGTTTAATGTGTCTTTGGCTACCAAACCTACCAAAATTTTTATCACAAAATGTAGAGATAAACTAGAATTATCCACAGTGGACCACTGTCACAAAATAGCTGTTGCAAAAGCAATGAGTGAAAATAAATATTTCTTTTTGAAATCAGTAACTTTCTGAAAATTAGTGAGAATCTTTCTAACCTTAACATCTTGCTTTTGATATATTAAATGACTTGTCATTCTCTTTTGGTTTTCCTTTCCAGCCACAAATATTAACAGGTATCGGGTAAAGAAGTATTGGCCACTTTTCTGACCCCTTATATTCAGTGAATCGTTGTCAGCTCTTATAAAATAAACAATATTAATCAAAATTAGGAGGGAGATGAAAAGGAAGCAGAAAAGTAACTGTATCTTGCAGCAAACACTGAGGGTTATTATGTCTAGGCAGGATGCACAAGACCAAGGCACTCAAAAAAAGGGAAAGTGACAGTTTTAGCTGCACGATGTCTAAAGGCCATTTGTGTTGTGCTGATGGCTTTTATATATGCCCAAATCAGTATAATCAGTGTTTTATACAGTCTGTTCGCTTGGTAACACTTGACTTACTGCTCTGATCATTCTGCCATTCATTGGTGTAATTTTTCATCAGAAAAGAATGGATGGTGGTCATATCAACCAAGTGCAGAGAGTATTTTCATTTTTAAGGTGGGAAGCAATAGCTTATTATTAGGAAGCAAGATGTTCTGTGAGAAGGACTATTGGACACTTAAAATTACTTCTAAATTTCCATTTTGGCTTTGGAAATCATCTTTGAATTGCCTTAAAGTAATGAGCAGCCATAAAGGCAGCCTGGTTAGAAGGGAAAAATACTGAACAAAGGAAATTTTCTGCTGAAGAATATTGTTGGGGAAGGGCCTTCCAGCCTGTGACTGCGAGCCTGAGGATCAGAAACATCCTTGAAAAGTGCAGCCAGGGTATCTGGAAACCAGAGAGATCCTGAGATATCATGGGTAAGTGCAAAACCAGGGGACTTCAATAGCAATTTATAATCCAGGAAGGTGGAAAACCACCTGAAAAAAAAATTGCTCTGAAACAACAGAAAATAGCATCATGCATTGGCTCTTACAAGTCCAAAATCAAAATTAACAGCATGTATTGGTTGCTTGAAGTAGGATGCCCTACACCCTCTCAGTGTTATAAAAATGAATTAATTTTTATCTAAAATGGAGATTCCGGCTCTGTGAGAACTTCTGAGTTGAATTCCATGTGAACTTTTTATTGAGCTCACGAACTCTCACTGGAGACACCTGACTGACTCCAGACTCTGTGACATGGATCATTTTTGAAAGGACACTGCCTGGTATCTTACTTGTTCAATCTGTTCACCCTTCCTTTTGTGATGGCTAGCCCCGTCCCCCAGGATCCCTCNTTTTGGTGGTGTGCACCATTCTGAAATCCATTTTCCTTCATATTGACATTATATACATTTATACAAGCAATCTAATATATCTTCTGTTAAATTGTAGATATGTTTACTTCACTAGTGATAGCTTGTACTACGTGTAGTAGTATGCAACTATTTATTGCTGTTATTAGCTGTACTGCAATATTGGCTGATCCTGTCATTGATTGATAGCATAGAATTTGTTTTTCATAGTAATTTCTAATAGCTTGGTATGTATATGTTAGTTCATATTAATTTTATTAATGACACGTATATTTGCTAGTGGTGATTTTTGTAGTAGTTGTGGTAACCTGTAGCAAAGTAGAGGGTAAAGCCTCCATGTTCTGGTGTATTATAGAATGCTCTACACCCTTGGTCGCAATCGCTACACACCCAAAGGCCAGGTAACCCTTTAGGTTGTGACGCTTGGGAAAATCACTTCCTATGCTGCTTCCCTCTTCCTATAAAATTGTTGGAACTAAAACTGTGTAGATTTCTGTCTTAGCTATCCATCCCCTCCATATGAACTACTTCAATTCTATTTTTCCTAACCCCCTTTTCTATAGATTTTTGAGCAATGGAGCTTTTATATATCATGTCACACAGAAATATTTACAAACCCCCCTGAAATTTCTTGCTTCTGAAATATGGAAATGACATTTTTTAAAAAACGTATTTTTTTGCTGATAAGTTTCATAAAATGGCATGTCTGTCTTTGTATCATGGGAAGGGGAAGAAAATTTTTATGATGCTATCTATAGAGAAGAGAAAGAGGAGGATGGAGTCTGAATCCAAGATCTTACATTTTACATAGTTTCCCTTGCCTTTACATAGGGAAAGTATTTCACATGTAGAGACTTTGGATGTCTCTGCTGTGAAACCGAAACACGTACATTAACTTTTTTGTGTCTACTCTAAGTATATCAGTCGTGTAGAATGACTTACTGCATGTAACATTTTAATTTCCCAAGAGAAGAAATAAAGCCACAAATACAACATCTCAATTAAATATTGATAAAAACAAAGGATACTATTTAGTGTAAAGAAGAAAATGTATTCCTAAGGAAGGTAGCAGTGGAATGGACTGAGATTACACAAAAACGTTTATACACACAAGTAACACGTTAAATTATTCCTTTCTCCTGGCACGTTTAATACTGAGAAAAAATAATCTAAGGAGTAGGAATAACAAAAAAAAAAACCAAAAACAAAAACAAATCCCAAACTAAATAATTAATTTATGAATGGTGAATTAAATTTCAGTTCAGTGAGTTATAAGAGCAAATCCACATGTGAAATTCTGCGAACAGAACTTTTTCTCTTTAGTCTTCAAAGAAATTAAAACAATTTCAAGAGAAAAGATGGTTTGTAGAAACTCCATGAGCTCAATAGAGATGAATGTGAGTGGTTTTAACAAGAGTAACAGATGCATTTTAATTCTAATAGCTTTTATGGTCAAAGATTTTTTTTTCTGCCTTTTCAGTTCTAATGGCATTGACTAGATAACCATGATTTCTTTTAGAAGAAATAGAATTGTGCTAATGATTTATTAGAATAACAGTGTTCAAAGGTCATATATTTATCATATGTTAAGAGGAGGTATGGCGGTTTTGCTAATATCTTGCATCTTCATTAAGTATTGAAAGTAATTAATTTCATTAGTCAGAAGCCTCTTTACTACATACGTTCTTTTAAGGTTGCTTCTGTATAAATCAGTTCAATAAAAATAGTGGGGTTGGCCATGTTTTCCCTTCTCGTTTGTCTCAAATTTCAGGAGCCATGTGATCCAGAAGACGGTGCACTAGCTAGAGAGATGTGTCCACCAAGGTTCTGTTATGGACTTGCTGCAGTAAATTTCCTTGTAGCTGTTTCCTCTCCTCTCTCATCCACTTTTTCAACCACTTTGGGGCAGATGCATTCTATTATGTTGTTATAATCTCTGTCACAATTAGGATTTAGTGGGGTTTTTTTTTACATCTGTTGGATAATTTTGAAGTAAAAAAAACACAAGTCAAGTAGAGGTAAGCTATATTTTAAAATCCATTGTAGTATAATAGTGTAAAAGCTTATATAGGCCTGAAGTGATGTATGTTGTATGAAATATTAATTAGATAGTCTTTGTGGATTTAGTATGTACCTATGCAAGTCAGTATGTTTGTGCGAAAAAAAGTACAGAAACATGGAAGCGGTAAAGCAAAGCCTGGGATCCATAGGACATGATAAAGCTTTAAATGGCCATCATGAGAAGCAGAGACGTTGAAAACAAATGGAATAATTTATCACAGAAGATTTTAAAAGCTAATAAGTATGCACAACCAGTGTGAAAAGTTTTGGCTTGGGTTTTGGTGGGGTTTTTTTGGGTTTTTTTTGTTACCCATAATAGTTTCAGCACTTTGTTTTTCATGAGTGTTTTGTTGTAAAGAATTTCCTTATTGCATTAAGGAATGTAATCTTAAAGGCTAATTTTAGCTAAGGCAGGCTCTTCTCCCGAGGCTCTATTGACAAATGGTTCTTCTGAAGGGCAGTTCAGAGCCTAATTCACATGCTTTGAATTAGTTTACCGAAGGAGCCTTCCTTTCTCCATTGACTGTCTCCCCTGGAGAAAAACAAGCGAGACAGCCCTCTCCAGCATAAGCTTAGTCTTCAGTGAATAAGAGGAAAACCCTGTTAGGATTTAGAGAATGACTCAGAATGACTCTTTTTAGGTGCCATTATTTATGAAGATTTTTACAGGGTTTTCACAGATTGATAACAGGCTAAGATTTACTCTTGGAATCAGCCAACTCCCACCCACTGTGAGTCCTAAGCAGATCTTACAGACAGTATTTGGCCTCAGATCTTTGTTCCTTCTGCTGTGGTCTCCATTGTTTTTCAGCAGATTCCGAAGTGCATTGTCAGTATTCAATTGCTGTTTGGCTGTGAAATTGCACTGGTCCTGGTAGCAATCAGTAAATGCCCCTTCCTGATCACAGTCTTTCTGGTGACATTTCATTCACAAAAAGCTGTCTAGTAGGAGTTTCTTGGAATCACGAACACCCTATAAGAAAAGAAAAAAACTTGAAAATCACATAATGATTCTAATTTTGTATGACTACCTCACCTAGGAAAAGCTTCAAAATAAAGCAATGGGACATGTAGCAATGCCTTGTTGGGTAAGACCTTGCCACATGGGAAGGGTTGTTTATTGGCTGAGAGTACTTTGTCCAGGAAGCTCTTGAAGATAAAGCAGTAGCATCCGTTGTAGTTACATAATTACAACTAATTTAGCTTGGTTATGAATACTTGGATCTACTAAGAACAAACTTGGAACATGTTCGGATGCTTAGTTGGGCATGTACTTCCACTGATTATAAGCATTTGAGTGATGTGACATGACATGCATGAACATCTATTCATATCAGGTGGTGCTTGGGAATTTAGGGATGGCTCAACCTCTTACATGTAGATGGCTGACTGAGGAATTTATTAACATGAGTTTTTTCAGTTCTTTTTTTCATTCACTGTACAGGAAATTACTTGTCCATTCAAGGGATTCAAGGAATATTGTCACTCTGGAGAGAATTTTAATATACCAGCTTAGCTTGATTCAAACTGTACATGGAATTGGGATATTGATTTCTGTCTGCAGTCAAAAGATGATCTAATCATTAAGATCATGGTGTTTCACTTTCAGAAGAGCATATGGAAAGTCCTTCACAAGAAACTTGCCAATCTAGGTAAACTCTCTCCTACTGTGAATTCTGCCAGAAAAGCCTTGATAATGGTTAGGGAGCAGATGTGATGACGTAAGTTTTCTTTTTCTAACCCAAATCAACTTATTAACTATGACCACCACAGTTATCTATATGTAACCTTTCTGTTCCATGTTTGCATCATACCCAGTTCAACACTACCCTCACCCATCATGAAAATTCTTTTACACCATCACAATACATACAAATTTTAGATCAACTGAACTTGCAACATAAAATGAAAGAAAAATGGACATGCACAGCCAAAAAAACCCCAGAATAATATTCTGCACGTGATCTTGCAATTTGATGAAAATGTTTTGCCTAACTGTATAAGTGCACCACAGAATTTGTACACTTATTGCTTAATGTGTGTTTCCAGTCTTTGTAGGGCTGCTTAGGAAATTGTCCTTACCTGTGACACTACTTAATAATATTTAATATAATAATGCTAATTGATACAGTAACAGTTTCCTTGATTAAGCAACTTATGCTTGTGTGCTTACTTTGCAAGAGAAACATTGTTTGTACAAACCACCATACATTTCTTTTGACAGGGCAGTGTGTAGCTAACCAGCTTTGTGACAAATCAAATAAGATGGGTAATGTTGTCACCTTCTTGTTATGATTCAAAACCTGGCATTGACTCATAACATGGCATAGGGTATTTAAGTCTTCTGCTGTCAGGAACATGGAACTGAATCACAACACCAGGTCAGTGTCTCAGCTCTCTGCATGATGGAGAAAACAATATTGCTTGAAAATAGTAGGAAGGAAAAAATCTGGAGGAGGGAAAGGTAAGAGGTAGGAGAAGAATGCCTCTAGTTTTGCTGGATCTTTCAACTCTGAAGTCACATGCAGCCTATAGTTTGTCCACCCACTAATTGGACAGAGTTGAACCTAAGCTCATCAATACACATGGCATTTCAGTTGAGTTTGTACTGGGGATTAATTTGATTCTGGGTTTCTCTCCTCCTTTTATTATCCCTAGCTAAATTCAGATCCTGGGTTTCAATGCAGGATAAAGGAAGAAGCAACAATCCATTCTAAAAATTCCACATAGTAAAGTTATCCTATGATAGAGTTGCACTCCAGTGATCTGAATGCATGGATAACAACACAGCTGTTGGGCCATTACTGTACATATGTTTCTCAGCAATAGAAATCCCCAGTTCGCATAATACCTGTTTACAAATAAATGTATCATGAAAAAACCATAAAAATTCAAGACTCTATCTACAGGTTTGTTTTTAGTGAAATATCCTTTTTATACTTTGTAAGTAGAATTCAAAAATAATATGAAGTATTGGTGAACCAATGCCAGGCATTTAGTAGATGTTATTCTCGTTACACTCACCTGTCCAACTGAAACAAATCTGCTTTACTGCGTTATGTATGCTTACAGGCATCTCCCATGTCTTTAAACTTTTGTTCCTGAATAAAGTTAATATCCATCAGTAAAAATTCTGTAAGTAATTTCACATGTATTAAGTTGTTCACTTATATTAAGTTGCATTGCTCTTTAAAATCCTGTCTTCAGATTTCAAGACTGAAAGCACTGACTAGGGAACAGTGTCAAACACCTGCCAAGAATTAACTTTTACATAACTTTCAGTGGAAGTGGAGCTCAGGAAGAGTCCAAATGATTATATTTGTAACAGGAAAAGTTGGTTAGAGTACAACTACAACATTAAAATTTATTCTGAGCTGACAGGGTCCTCAAGCAGCTTAATAAAGCAGCCTAGATGAGGTGTGGCTTTATGCACATTCACAACTATTTTCCTTTTCTTAGGGGGTCTTTTTGGCCTAAAATAAGAGTTTCTATTTGTGTGAGCCATTAACCTCAACATGCACTAGAATTTCTTGCATAACCTTTTATTTTCTTCAAAATTGGTTTGCTCTGCAGATGTCACTGAAATTTAAATTTAGACTCAGTGGACTTTATATGTATAGCTTACATTAAATGAGTTGTATAACAACAATAGATCTCAAAAATAAATCACATAAGATAAAAAATAAATTGGGTCACCCTTCTTAGCTTTCCACCACCTGCTTTTTGAGGCTGTGTTGTTGTACTTTATGGGTTTTTGTCTGGGATTTCCTCTATTTCCTCTTGGAGTTTTCTTTTAGCTGCATACAGCCATGCCATCTCATCCATGTCTTTAATAACTTTTAACTCACATATTTCAAATAATTCTTGATTGGTGAAAAGCATCCCTCTGTTCTAGATAAATAGAATACAAGTTAGCAGAAATTTCACTCATGGTTAAGTATTCATTATGTGCCTATGTCCAACAGAGAGACTATGTGTTGCACTAGTGAGCTTCACAGGGTTGGCTCTTAAGCTCCGAATGCGGCAAAACTTGTTTAGCTCTTAGGTTTTCGTTCAGGCTTTGTGCTTTAACTCAGCAGGCAGCTAAAACAGCCACACAACCATTCCCTCACTCCCCCATAGTGGGATGGGGGAGAGAATGGAAAAAACTAAACTATTGGGTTGAGATAAAAAGAGTTTAATAGGGCAGAAAAGGAAGAAAATAACAATAATAGCAATAATGATAAAATAATGTACAAATCAAGTGATGCTCAGAACAATTGCTCGCCAACTGCTGACCAATGCCCAGCTAGTTACTGACCCATGTCCTTCCCTGGACAACTGCCCCCCCCGCCAACTTCTATGCTGAACATGACATCATATGGTATGGAATACCCTTTGGCCAATTTGAGTCAGTGGTCCTAGCTGTGCCCCCTCCCTGCTTCTTAAGCACCTCTTGCAGAAGGCTTATGCCTCCTTGCTTATACAGTGGGGGCAGCTGAAAAGTCCTTGCCTTAATTACAAATACTCTTTAGCAACAACTAAAGCATCAATGTGTTATCAACATTATTTTCACACTAAATCCAAAACACAGCACCATACCAGCTGCAAGGAAGAAAATTAACTACATCCCAGCTGAAACCAGAAGATAGATCCTGTACGTTGGATGACAGACAATCACTACAATCAAACCAACATGAAAGACCTCTCCACATTGACCTCTTGCTAATGGATATTATAAGCAGACACCACTTCCAGCAGCTCCAGGGCCAGGGATTCCTCTGACCAGCCAGGACCCCAGCCTAGAGACCCAGGGGTCTCCATCCCAAGCTGATGGACATGGCTGCTCCTTTCCCATTTCTAGGTTCAGCCAATAATGAGGCTGAGCATGTGTCCTGACAACATTATCAGGACGATAGTACCCTTCTTCCTCTTCAGCTGGTAAGGACTCAAGTTCACAAATGAAAGCATACATATCCCCACTCTCCGGATTTACAAGTAGATGCATGCTTGCAAATCTATCACGTATCAATGTGGTCCCCACTTATATACAACCAGCTCTTATTGTACCCCGTTTTGGCTTATCCCCCTCCTTAATCCTCCCCAATGCTCTTCCCTTACACATTCCTTCATAAATTTTGTATAATCCCACAGTCCCTTCTCTGGTATCTCAAATCCTTATGTTCCTCTTGTCCTCCCCTTCTTATTATTTATAAAGTCCAGGTGAATCTGGACTGCCAGCTCTTCTAGAGCTGTGCATGGAGGATTTAATGGGCTATCTGACCAGACACTTTTGGTCTTTGGCATTGTGTCTGTTATTCCCTCTTCAACATGTTCGTATCTATGTGTGGTTTTGCTTGTCATTTCCATCTTTACTTGTTGCTGCCTCCTTTGCATTGAAAAGAACCAGATTACCTTAGTGAAGTAGATGATCTCACATTCCCCATACCATTACATTGCTAAATCAAGACTAGAAAAATTGTATTTGAAAAAAACTGATGGAAATGTGTTCAAAAAAAGGGTAGATGATGTACTTAAGGATATGGTTTAGCTTAGGATGGGAATGGTTGGACTGATGATCTCAAAGGTCTTTTCTATCCATTAGGTTCTATGATTCTGTGATTCTGTGAAAGCTAAAAGGAACTGGTGAAGTGAAAACAAAAGTTTTCTGTAACACTAATGTATCTGTGCAGTTATGGATCAAGTCTGCTTTCTTACAAGTTAAACTGCTATTGAAACCTTGGTGGGTAGTAGTTGGTTATTTACAGTGTAGTCAGCATCAGGGCAGATATTTTTCTGCTTGGTAAACAATAGAATGTGTCCTCCACTTTCACATCATGTAAACTACATGAAAACACCATAGATTTCTCTAGAAAAAGGGGACAAACTTTCCTTTTTTTTTTTTTTTTTAAGGAATCTCACATGGTCTTCATCAATGATGCAAGGTTTTTTAAAGCCTGTAGCTTCTTTACCTTTTAAAATATGTACTTATAACCAGACAAAATGAGATTAAGAGGTTGGTTTTTGCCCATGATTGACATGCAATGTCTGGAAAACTGGAGACTAGAAATCTTCAGTAAGAAACCCAGGATTTTTTTCCCCCATTGTTTACACTTTGTCTTGCCCTAGTACTCCTATTGGGTGTTTCTACTCCCCACTTCAAGGTTTTGTACCTCATTATGTAAATCACATCACCTGGTGTGTTTACCACAGGAGCCAGGTACTCAGATAGGTGGATGGGCCACAAGCCTGCATGGAAACATCATCAGCCTTTTGTGTTGCCAGGGCCAGCTCATGCCTCAGCTGCCCAGTTCCCACTCAGAGAGAATGATTTGGGCAGCACAGGTCTCTCTGAATCTGGGAACTTGCCCTCTGAGGGCCAGCAGAAGAGCTGAAAGAGAACACAAATGAAATTTTTGCACACTTCTACCCTTTGGAAAGGTGCTGTGACTAGGAATTTCCAGGGGCACAGCATAGCTGTGATTTGAGAAGCCAGACAGGCCAGAGGTAGTTTTACCAGATTATTGCTCGACAGTGGGTAAACTCAAGATTATAACTAATAAAATTAATGGCATATGATAGGTTTGAAGCCTGCTTTATTTTTCTTAGAACAAATCTGTAAATCTAAATGTTTACGATTGCATTCCATGTTGAGTTTCACTTCTTTCGTTGTTGTTTTGTTACCAGACTGAAAGTATAGTTTTAGAAAAATAAAATTCTTATTTGGATGTGGACAAAATGACTTCTCTCTCTCCTTCCCTCTCTCTTTGCCTCCCTCTTTTTCTCCTCCTTTCCCTCCCTCCCCCCATCTTTTTACCAACAGACCTTCAAAGAAAGCTTCAGTTCCAGATCTCAAATGTCCCTATTGTCTACAGAGTGGGAAAAACATCGATCTCCTCAAAATTCCTTTCTGTTCTAGTCCTCATTCTGAGGTGAAATTAGAGATAACAGGTTGTGCTAGGGCAGTAGCCTTTCTTCAAGGAAGTGCACGCTGTTCATAAGACTCAAACCTGTTCTCAACCGTAAAAAATATTTGTGTAGGATATTGGTTTCTAAAGTGTTCTGTTTATAATTTTATCACCAGCCCCACCAGGTAATCACTTTGTGAACTAGTTGACCACTAAATATGTATCCCCATGTAAAGGCACAATGTTGCATTTTTATGCATGCTTCAGTTATAATCAGTTCACAAATAGAAAATTGTTTGAAATTGCTCATATAGAAAGGGCTGCTACAGATTCTGGTACACACATTCTCCATGCACTACACCATGTACAGAAACGTGTTTAGCAATCCATAAAAGGCAATAGTTAATGCAGCCACTCAGTCAAGATAAGAAATACGGAAGCTAAAATAAGCAACTTGAATCACTGTAACAGCAAGAGGAAGCTTGCAGCTCCATGCTACACAATGCAAAAGTAGACATAAAAGAGCTGCTGCTTTTTTTTTCCCCCAGCCTGCTGCAATACGGCAAACAAGCCGCCCAATGTCCATAAATAGTGCTTCTCTCACACTGAGACTGACTTTTCCAGCCATAGAAATATTTGCAGCTTTAAAGGTGAGATAGTTATAGATGTAGAATCAGTAACAGTCAAATGAAGAAAGAGAGGCTGTGGTTACTACAGATACAAAGGAAACTGTCTATAGCCAAACATAATCTTCATGATATGTATTTTGGATGTTAAACTGAGAAGGAAACTCTACTGTCCATGTTGTTATGCTCTATTGCTGACATGGAACTTTAGCTGCTGATCTAGTCTGTTTGTAACCAGATTTGTTTGACTACTGTCCAAGATTGCAAAGAATATAATAAGGAAAATCAGAGCAGAAAGGATTCCAGGATGAAGAACAATGATATAAAAGGCAAAATGATACAAGAGCATGTTACAGTTTGGGGAAAATCTTACTTATAGAAAACATCTGGAGCCATTCAGAAATGTTGGAGAGGTATGATAAAGTACACATTTCTAAAAACATATATAAAAATCTGTAATACATTGTGGAGGAGAGAGAGGAAGAAAGTGTTTGTTTCTTTCTTCCATTTAGATGAGTATAGCCACAAACCATCTTGGATTATAGGAATATAACCTTATAATGTTAGAAAACAGAAGTATAGGAACCAAAGAAATAGATGGTCTGTGGGGATAGGACAAGGGGCAATGGCTGTAAACTGGAGCATAGGAAGTTCCGCACCAACATGCGGAAGAACTTTTTCACAGTGAGGGTGACAGAGCCCTGGGACAGGCTGCCCAGGGAGGTGGTGGAGTCTCCTTCTCTGGAGATATTCAAGACCCGTCTGGACACCTATCTGAGTGATATGTCCTAGGGAGCCTGCTTTGGCAGGGGGTTGGACCCGATGATCTCTTGAGGTCCCTTCCAACCCCTACGATTCTATGATTCTATATTAACAAAAAATATTTAGAAATAATTGGGTCCCTCTGTTAATCCCTGATGTATCATCTCTAGTATTTCTCATTCACTTTTCAACAACTTTTACAACTTCCTCCCCAAAAGCCTGTATTTTATGGTTTAAAAGTCATGCATTTTCTGAGATTCCCTCTTTTTAACACTTAATTTCATCTCAAATTTCCATTGTATTTTTGTAGATTGCATTCAAAATTCCTTCTTCCTACTTACTGTCTTCTTTTAAAAATCTTAGGATTTTTTTGTTATACCCTTTTTTCAGTGATTGATTGAAACTTTGTTGTTGAAAAAAGTTTGCAAAAGCTTTTCCTGAGGATAAATATGAGACATAGTTATGATGGTAACTCACCCAAATATGAGTTTGATCAGAAGCAGATCTGTGTCATGCTATATTGATATTCATTGCAAAGACAGGAAGTTAGTCAGTCCTATTTGGTTTGGCTTCCCAAAGGTATAAAGAGAATCTGAAAAACATGGGAGTGGGGGACAAACAAAACCCAGAAGGACCATTTTGATTAGAATGTGGCAAAACCAAAAAGATTTAGAACTCTGGAAAAAACAAAAATCTCCCACATTCTTTCCATTACTTTTAGTGTCATGAGGGAAATAACGCAACTCCACAGTTCGGTCTTCTCTGGCAGCCAGGATTCTCATAATTCTCAAATCCCAGAACCTTGCATCCCTAAAACTCTAGGTGGGAACTGGGAGAGTAAATCCCCTCCCACTGTAAGAGCAGAGCAAGTCCGAGACCGCCTCACGAGACTGAATGTCTACAAGTCTATGGGGCCGGATGACATGCATCCCAGGGTCCTGAAGGAGCTGGCTGATGTGGTTGCCGAGCCGCTCTCCATCATATTTGAAAAGTCATG
>VZTU01032041.1:0-21751 GCA_013400835.1 Zapornia atra
CCTGCTGTCTTCCCCAACATTTTACTACTGGTAAATTTTCACAGTCTTTATAAAGCATGTTAAGAGAAAGTGATTGAACTTCTCAACCTAATAATCTCAAATGGCCCAGCTGTCACACAACAGAAATATTTTAACAACTGATGAAGTGGTAGGCTACACAACTCCCAGAGATTATTTTTTAATATTTTTTATTTTATACCTGCAGTCACACATGGAGTCTTCGAAATTCACTACGAGCACTGGGCGAGACAGACTCTTCATCATGAAGGCATCAGGACACTATGCAATACAAGCCTAGGGAAATCATCATGCTTACTGCTAGTAAAACCTACCCAAACAACAAAATTAGGTCTCCCACAGAACTGTAGGAACACTGATCATTTCAACCTGTTTGACACTAACACCAACATTTTTATTGCCTTTTTTTCTTTGGTTTCACAAACCTCTTAAATTTGCTTCAAGACTACAGAGGGGTCCTCCCATAGACACAACAGAGAACACAGCCATCCAATGAGTGATTCCAAACACATTTTTAGGAAATTTTTGCCTTGAGCTGCAAGTAGCAAATGATAGTAAAATCTCATACGAGGAATTGCCTTAAATCAGTAAGATGCAAGGAAGAGGCTATGTATCTTGGCAGTCAGATACTTCTACAGTGTTTATAGATCACATTTACTCTCTCTGTCCAATCCATAACAAACAGTGTTTTATGCCTTAACTAGAGCTGGTAAAACTCTTAGGTCTTGCATTAGTACTTGGCAAAGTTCTATCACTCTGTTTATTAAAGGAACGTTTAAAACCAGAGGAAGCAACCTGGTGCTACACATGCTATCCAGTCAGGGTACACAACCAAAATGTTACTTAAGTAACCTGGATATGGCAAATTAGGTAATCTCTCTTCATTACTACATGAGAAGCCATCACTCAGTCAACAAAGTAAGCAGTAAAATGGAACAGGAAAGCATTTCATTTTAAGCTAGAGAAGGAACAGATGACTAAGAACTAAGTATTCTAAGAATTCAGATCCAGCTTTCTAAGAATACTGGTTTATACTGGCATCAGGCTGGTATTAAACTGCCCGGGCTTCTAAGATAAAGATCATGTTATAGGAGGTCTCAGCCACCAAAACTAATCATGACCTTACATCTACCAGTTTTGTTAAAACAAAACCAGAACTTTATAAGCAGCAATGCCTTCTGAAATTCACAATACACTACTTCTAATCACATCCTGTTAGAATGGAGGCACTGTTTAATCACACACAGAATTTATCCTAATTTCAGAAATGTTTACAACAAAATAAACCTAAGAATGTGCAATGATCTCTACTGTTTCCTCTCCAGAGAGCACTGATTTTCACAGGTGCCCCTGAAGAATCCAACTACAACCCCATGAAAGCCATAAAAACCCCCTCATATTACATCTTGCAGATTTTCCTTCCCCTGACTGTAGCAGGTATATAGACTGTAGCAGCCGTATAGCAGGTTAGTCCTTCTGGATGGCTAAATTCATCAGTTGGCCTCTTTATGGTGAAGGAATAACTGAACTGGGATTGCAAGGAAGATGTGCACACCTGACAGAAAGCTTATTTCTGCAGTTTTAATCAGAAAACAATTTTTATATTAACAGCACTTCTGGAAACAGCTGGGAAATAAGGGCTAGGAATGGGAGTCATCCTAAAATACACTTCTTAACCTACTCACACTTACAGATTTACCAGTGTTTGTGTTAAACTTTGCAGTATTTTTTGTATGCTCTTGCCTAAAAAAAACCCCACAAAACACTAAAAAACCCCATGCTGCCTTCCTTACCACTTTCTATTTTGTTTTTACTAAGTAGTTTTACAGCAATAACAGATGAGACACAAAAAAAGCCCCTCAGAACACTTTGCTGTTGTGCTAAAAGATACAGTGCTTATTCACTGTTAGGGAGAAAACGTTTAGGACTCTGTACTCCTTAAAATCCAAAAGTGAAAGTACCCAAACTTTCAGAGGTGATAATCACCCAGAGGGCGTATCAAATTCCAGCAGAGTTCAGGGTGTTAACCATTTTTTGAATACCAAGCCTCCAACATGGGAAATTTTGTTCTGTGCTGTTGGGTACAACTGATCCTGACAGGAAAGCTTGCCTTGAGGGCAGCATCATCAAACACTGCCAAGGTTCCCTCACAAATACCCATCAGCTGAAGAAGCAAAAGGTTATCTCTTCGAAATAGCCAAATATGGTATACTGGGGGATTCACAGAATCCCTCCTCTCCTGACCTGGCCAGTAAGAGCTGCTGCTCCCTAACACCTTTCCAAGTCTCACAAAAAGCAAGGTAGAGCAGTAATTCCTAAGGGACAGACACACATTGCAGGTAACATGGCTCACCACAAAGACACAGATGAATACAAGGGAACAGTACTGCACTAAACATCCACACAAACACAGACAGCACAGATCTGCAGATCAATGCTCAGAGATAAACAAGCCTTTGCTAGTTTCTCTAACAGCTACCTTCCAGAACTTCAGACTCTCTACTGTTGTCTTTCAGACCTTCATCCTGCTTGCCAGCTAGTACAGCTTCAAGTCTGAAAGCAAACCATGCACACATCCTAGAAAGACAATCACAGGAAAGAAAAAGGTAAAAGAAAAAAGAAGAAAAAAAAAAGCAGTTCAATAGGCTAGGATAAGCTGCGGTGACCAGGCAACAAGTTTTCACCAGGCAAATGTCCTCACCAGTTGACTGCTTAAATATAACTGGCCCTTTTTATCCCTTCTTTCCTTCTCTCCTTTTCCCCCATACTCATTCCTTCTCACTTCACTTTGATCCTTCTCTGCTCCCTTGCCTTAAACATCCCGTAACAGACCCATACAATCCCCAAATCCTTTTGTTCAGTCCCTGGTTCCACCTCTTCAGCACTCCTTAATACATCCTCTATGCCTTTATTCAGCAGCTCCCCATCCCCAGTTTGCTTGGCATTCCAAAGTCTCTTCCAGTGAGTCACTTCAGCAGGTTTTGCAACAGGGATAATGGCTTAATCAATCACATTTGCTGGTTTTAGCAGCAGCTGATTCAGATCAAGTTAGCTTAGTTCTCCACCTTGTCACTGTTCCTCTGGTCACCATCTGCCTGCCCGAACAGCCAGCAGCCAGATCCCCTTACACATATGATCTCAAAAAGCAACAAGCTTTTGACACAGATTAGTTATTATCTCACCAACATTTTTGCATTTTATTAATTAGTTCTGGGGTTTTTTTTCATTTTGAAGTATTTAAGCATGATTAAATACAATTCCAGTATACTGTATAAGAAGTAAGACCAAAAACCTACTGACAGTTTAATGCAGCTGCAGATTGTAACAGCTGGTAGGGAAAGGCAACACTACTCTTTCTTAGTATTATCCAACCCATCTTTCCCCCACTCCCAACCTTTCTTCCATCTTTCCCCATTCATTTCAGCACTTGTATCTCCCAGACACATTTTCATGAGTACTGAGATCCAGGCATATCCCCCTTTATCACACTTGCTCTTACCATAATTCCACCAAGTAAAAATTACTGTTGTCTATTTTACAAGACAGTGATTGGAGACACAGTGACTGATTTTAAATTAGCTTTTCAAAGATACCACACAATATTTCCTACAAAGTTGCATTATCCATACTTAAGTAGTGCAGCCAGCAAAGCCAGACTAATAGAGGAAAGACATTTGTCTGTCTTACCCCAAATGTATGTTCTAAAATGACACCTTAATTTCCTAAGGGAAAATTATCAGACAGAGAAGCTGATTCAGAGGAGGGGAAAAGTGCACAGTAATACTCCTGAAATCAGCAAGGACAGGGTTAAAGAGACAAGAGCATCTCCTTGTCTTTACCATACACACACTGTTCTGAACACCAGGATAGGAAGATAGCTTTTGCATAAAGAATCCAAGACACTTTCAGTTTATTTTTGGTTTTGCTACAGACTGAAGACTTACATTGCCCAGCATTTACTACATGTAAAACTTAAGATTCTGAAAATATGCCTACACTGGCACAGTTCAGATTCCTAGTTTGTACTGGTGCAGGTCCATTAAGAACAGTAACAGTGTACACCATCAACTAGTGTCAATGTGGGTACTACTTCTAATGATACACAAAGTTCCATAATAAACAACAGCATCTCTGCTTAGCCTTCACTATTTGTTCAAACAAAGAATTTTCACCTTGTTTTTAAATGAGGCCAGAAAATTTTAAGGTAATTATAATTTACTGGCTATTTCTTCCAGAATTAAAAAGTTATTTTTATTGCTTTATGTATAAAAGGGGCTAGGCATTCATTTAATTAGTCAACATGCTTTTTTCTCTGCATTT
Organism: Zapornia atra; assembly: GCA_013400835.1. Classification (NCBI taxonomy): domain Eukaryota; kingdom Metazoa; phylum Chordata; class Aves; order Gruiformes; family Rallidae; genus Zapornia; species Zapornia atra. The sequence continues at coordinate 4,339 of VZTU01032041.1, forward strand.
CTGGTGTGCTCTAAAGTATACTCAATAATAAGAAATTACTCAGATTTACACAGAATTTAGATATCACACAGAATAATCCCATGTCCAAAAAAAAGGATTTATTTTAACCTTGGCTACCAACATAATCCAGAGACTGTTTCTATACCGTGGCTGGTCTATTCATCAAGGCCAGCCACAGCATACTAATTTGCTATGCTAGTTGAAGGCTTTGTTGTCATTTTAAGTGTAGGCTTTTATTTGCTTTTTCCTCTTTTCCCAGTGATCCCATCTTCATTCACATTCGTATCAACAATTCACAGAATCACGGAATCGTAGGGGTTGGAAGGGACCTCCAGAGATCATCGAGTCCAACCCCCCTGCCAAAGCAGGTTCCCTAGGACAGGTCACACAGGTAGGTGTCCAGACGAGTCTTGAATATCTCCAGAGAAGGAGACTCCACACCCGCCTGGGCAGCCTGTCCCAGGGCTCTGTCACCCTCACTGGGAAAAAGTTCTTCTGCATATTGGTGCAGAACTTCCTGTGGTACAACGTGGAGCCATTGCCCTTTGTCCTGTCCCCACAGACCACTGAAAAGAGACTGGCCATTTCCCCCTGGGTCCCACACTTGAGATACTTATAAACATTAATAAGATCCCCTCTTAACCTTCTTTTCTCAAGGCTGAACAGTCCCAGCTCACTCAGCCTGTCCTCAAGGGAGATGTCCCAGGCCCTTAATCATCTTCGTAGCACTTCTCTGGACTCTCTCCAGGAGATCACTGTCTTTTTTACCAGGGAGCCCAGAACTGGACACAATACTCCAGGTGGGGCCTGACCAGGGCAGAGTAGAGGGGGAGGATCACCTCCTTAGACCTGCTGGACACACTCCTCCTGATGCATCCCAGGATCCCATTGGCTCTCTTAGCCACCAGTGCACACTGCTGGCTCACAGCCAACCTGTCATCAACCAGGACCCCCAGGTCCTTCTCCACAGAGCTCTTCTCCAGCAGGTCATCTCTCAGCCTGTACTGATACAGTGGGTTATTCCTCCCCAAGGAAAACACAACCACTCCCAGTCAGACCACCTCAGCACAACCCTTAAGAAAAACCTTCTTTCCTACCTTCTTTTCGTTCAAAAACTTGCAAACTAAGCATCTCAACTATCAAGGCACAGAAGCAGTCCTGAGAAGCCACAATTTAAAATAAATAAATGGCAAAAAAAGGATTTTAAACTTGTTTCCAATTCTCAAAACAAGTAATCTGAAGTACTTCCAAACATATTGTATACTCTACTTCTAAATTAACTCAGCAATTCTGAACTTGAATATAAATCAGATATTTAAATAGTGTCTTTCTGGAGAGTCTAGAATATTCATATAGATTAAAAAAGAATTACTCAGACACATAAAGCCATTACTTTAACAGTATTGTGGTATCAAGACACTCCTCTCTGTACAGGCAAATTAAATCACTTTCACATTAAATACAACACTTTCATTAAACTAAACATTTTAGGTGAATATCCACTCTGCTCAATTATCACCAGCTATAAAACGTCTCATAGTTTCAAAATTGAGTGTATTTATCTAAGCTTTGCCACCTTAAAAAAATTTTTTAAAAAATACCACTGTTCAGTACTAAATTTATAGAACATGAATGACCAACTCCCTAACAATGAGATTAATGAATTTTTAAAATTACTTCAAAGATTAAAATTAAAGGAGGTGGTTCCAGGAAGATCAAGATGCTTATATTACAGAAACTGAAGCCAACAGTATAATCTCTTAACATCTTGTTTAACCATGCGTAGATCCTAGAGGATATTACTCCAGACAACCATCCTAACAATTATTCTAAGTTTTGTGCAAATAAACTGAAATTCATGATCTAAAAACTCATTTAAGCAATATAAGATTTTATAACAATTGGCTACTTTTACAGATGTGCAGGGAATTTAATGGGTAAGTCTCCATCAAAGGCAAAACCCCAAAACAAAGCACAAATGCATAACACTTAATCACACTAGTAAAAATGCTTATGAGCTGTGAAAATATTCAGAATTGCAAAAGAAAATTATGTTGCTCTCTCCTTAAATACAAACAAACCAACACATTAGTACCACATGGTACAAAATAAAATTGCTTCCAATAAATATACATATGTAAAAAAAAAAAAAATCACTTATACAATTTAAGAGCCATTAATGACTCAGTACTCCACTGTAGTGTTAGACAGCAAGTTTCTGAAGTTCCTTCCAACACAGAAGAGTTAGATCACTCTGTTTCATTTGCTTATCTCCACATTGAAAACAATGTATTTGCTCCTATTTACAATCCACCCTTAATTAAACTAATCTGGTCACATTATGCCCCCCAAATTCCTCCTGCTCCTCTCACAAAAGCTATGGGCCTTCCTCAGTTTTCTTTGTTCCCCCGAGCTTGCTTACTGCTATATAAGCAATTCTGAGCAAACTACTGCTGAAGTTCTCTTCTGTTGCTAGGAATAATAATAAACAATTACATGGGTTCTGAGGTTAATGAAAAGTACTTTCAACTCTCAGGTCCAGCTAAGACACAACTGTAGCCTTCAAGCTACAACATACACAAAAAGCAGCGTATGTTTACCAATACTTTGCTATGACTTAGGAACTTAAAGGAACCAGTAACATTCTAGCAGGGATAAACACTATCACTAGTATTCTGGGTAGAAACTAATCATGTAGTTTGTGGATAGGTTACATTCAGTTATTGTTAGGGTGACACACCACAAAGACAGTCACTGCAAAGATGAAAGCTGACACTACCAGAGGCTTGAAGCATTTTTAGGAAGGTAACCAGCACTGCAGAGAATCACTCTGAGTCCTTCACAGGAATTCTCTTCTCGTGAGACTTCTTCCGTTATTAAAACACGGGCAGTTTTGTGTCACACTCCTCATCCATGGGCCACAGGGAGCCCCCATTACCACCTCACAATTTCTCTAAGAATTCAAACATCATTTGCTTGGTTACCTTTCCTTTGCACATGGCTTCCATAAGATTATCTCACTGGAAGTTCAGGTACAACTCTGCAAGAAGCAAGCCTGCAAAATTCTGCAACAATAACCAGCCTTGCATAGTAAGAGAGGAAAACTGATTCTAGGTGAGACAAGCATTCTTACTTTTGTTTTAAGCCAACTGAGTAAGAAGGAATAAAGGTATATATAGTCAAGGTGCTCAAAGTTTTTCAGTCCCTCCAAAAGAGCACGAATTTTCTCAGCAAAGTTCAGTAGCAGTCTGCAGAGCTCCTATCAAGTCTCTAACTCTTCCTAAAAAACTGGAGCTGACAGCTTCACTATTTGCTCATGTAACTGTCATAAAAACTTTGTTCTTTTAAACCTCTTCAATTCTACCTGGATAGTACCCATCATTCATCTACTGCTTTTGCATTCATCTGCGAAGACCATCTGCATTGTGTAAGACTGAGGAAAGTCCTGTCATGTCAACAGTCTATGAACAGTTTGAGTGGAATGGCACTTTCAAGCTTTTTTATGTTACTAATATTTTTTTCATTTTGGAAACTGATGATGTAGAGAAATGGAATTAAGTGAAAAATCAGTGCAAGATCTCTTCTGCCTCCAATTCCACAATTCCAATAGATCCAAAACACTTCCAAAAAGTGACACAGGAAGTTCAGCAACACAAGTTCAGAGGGAATGGTTTTCTATACCCTTGTTTCAGTAGTAATTTATAAGGACTAGTCAAGTGAACCTTTACACTCCAAATGTATGGGGTGTGTGTATATATATATATATATATATATGGTATGATTAATATTTTGCCTAACTTAACCAACACTGACAGCTTTTCTTTCAAGTGGCATAGTGTTACACACATCTTGATTTTACAGAGCCATGGGGATACCCTGGCTATTGAAATAGTCCTCATCCCTGCGGCACCAAAACATCAGGACTGGCTAAAGAGACTTTAAACATATACAGCCACCACAGTTAGGGACCTATGTCAGCATTACATTACCCTGTTTTTCAGCAACCCTTGTTATATTTTGTTTAATGACATTTAAAAAACAGAGACTGAAAGTTGCATAGCTAAGGAACAGCCCTGGAAAGGCTGAATTTTGTCTGACATGCTGTCACAAATAGACAATCCAGCTTTAAAACACTCTAGCAACAGTGGAAAGGATGTCACATACTCAAGTGACACTGCTTTTCTCCTGCTTTAAGACAAAACAGTGAATTCATGCTCATGCTTCCTGCTTACTGAAATCAAAACAGTGCTGTACTACTGAAGACTCAACATCACCTTTTTTTGAAAATAAAATGAATCACTTCAAAGTGAATGGGTAACAGAAGTCAGCAAAATCAGTGTCTTCACACTGAGTCATTTCCCGTCTCAAGACATTCACCTATGCCTGAACCTTTATATTACAAGTGCTGTGTGTGTTTACAAGAGACACTGTTTTCACTCAATTCCTGCAGAAGACCTGCTTTTGTAAATAAATTATAATATAAAAAAGGATCCATCAAAAACTTTGTGTCTGTAATAACAAATATTCTCCAATCTCCATAATGAGACAGCTTAAAAAACACTGATATTGAAACATCAAAATCAGTATATCATAATGAAAAGGTATTAGGGAAAATTACCCAGGCAGATCAGGCAACCTAGGAGAAGAGAAGCTACTGTAGTTCCACACACCTAGGCCCATCCAGTAACCAGATGCAAATGAAGCACACACATGCCTCACACATTCATGTATACACAAGTGACCACACAGATAACCATGACATACACACTGAGCACTCACACAACCACAGGTAGCACCAGAAGCCACATCCTGCTCCTGTTCCAACCAAGCAGGATGGAAGTCTGCTCTTGAGAATACACAGACAGACACACACACACGAAATGGAACCCTCCAGCAGCAGGGTTCAGACACTCGTCCTTCCCAGTCTCTGGCATCTGGCACATGAGAGCTCCTGATGCCGCGTACACACGCACATAAACACAGAGCTGGTCCCCCAACAGCCAACCCCAGTGTGGTCTCACCCTTGGAGAGGTGTACACATGCACTGGTCTCATCTCTAGAGGCACCCAGACCCTATGGTCTCTTTGGCATTTGGCCAGGACCGCCCTGGTCCTTCCAACAGCCAGCTGCTCACAAACCTCCCTCGCTGCTTCACCAACTCCTGGCTACACTGGGTTGATCTTTGCCAGCACTTGTACGCCCACCCACCCCACACACTCTCCAGGCACTGGCACCACAGATGCACAGTGGCCAGTACTCGGTTCCACTAACTCCAGTCCCTGCAGTCACCGACACCACAGAACCCAGTAACCTACAATCCCACTCTGGTTGCTGGCACTTACAATGTTCTTTCAGCATATCAATTAACTCATCCATTTCACGCTGCATTAGACCAAAAATTCATCCCACCAAAGCTATAAGAATTAGAAATATGTCTATCTTAGAGCAACAGCTATGCTCCAAATAGTACTTTTTAAAAGGTGATTATGAAACAGTTTAATTTTGCATGATGGTTTCAATCAATATAAAGCCAATTAAATTAGCTTTTTGCCTATGTCAAATGTACTGAATAAAAAAAAACCCTAAGTGTCTATTCTAGTTAATACAGTATTTAGGAAATCAGATTAAATAATGAAATGTTAATTCATCTCAGTCTGTCAACTTCACTTTCAAAACAAGGTTAGCCTTATTTAAAGTCTTCTGAACTGGAAAAACCTGATTTTCTTACCTCTTTATGAATTCACATAAAACAAGGAGAGAAAGTCACCTGAAGCAGTACTAGTTATTAGAACAAAATCTGGATAATGGCTAAACATAAGCCACTTAAGTGCAGCTCTAAAAGCATTAGATCCAGCCAGCTGTCAAAGTGCAATATACGATCAGAATTACTCCAGGCATTCTGTCCCTCAAAGGAGTGACAGAGATACTAATTTCCTCTTTCAGCAGAACAGGGAATTATTTAGTCTTTTTTTTTAATCCCTGACATGATACTTTGACTGTAGCATCTCTTACAGGCATCCTCTAGTTACTCTACAGAGAGTGACAAAATGATTCAAATTGCTGAAAACACACTGAGTGTGCCTACAGCAGCATTTTAGTTCATATCAGGAATCCAGAAAGATAAACTCCTTACCATCACTACTTACTATGCCATAATACACAGAAGAGAGCACATCAACTTTTAGAGGCAACTAAACTTGAAAATACACTCCTAAAAGAGGATTAAGTCTACGAGATAAGAACAAAGTAAAAAATAAAATCCCTTTAAATTTTTAGCAATAATGTGACTGGGGCCCCAGCACCAACTATTTTGCTTTCAAGATCCCCAGTCTTACACACTGTGCTAACTGCTAATGTATATATAAGAAAAATCTCTAACTGGTAGAGTTTTAGCCAAATGAAAATTCAGTAATTGTATAACTAACTCAACTTTCACTGGCAATGTCATCCACTGCATCTGCCTCAGGGTTTAATGTTTTTTAAAAATCCCCCAAAACCACAAAAAAAACCAAACCCAGTAAAACTTGCTTCTGGTAGACCTGAAATTTAACGGATGACAAAACTGTTTTAGCCTCTAAGCAGTTTTTCTACAGGATTCATAGATTCAAACCTTGAATAAAGGATTAACACATCTTGCCAACTTTGTGATTAACTAACATAGTGACACTAATCTACTGACATCTAAAAAGAAGAGTTAGTGGCTGGGGACTGTTTTTTACAAAATGCAATTATGAATCAAAAACAGCCCAGAGAAGGTCCAACATTTTTAGTTTATATGCATTAAAACATTAAACTATATTAAACCTACTTATTATACTGGGTTTTAATATTCCACATCACACAGAGGAACAGAATATAATCAAGTACCTGAAATACAAAGAAATTTAATTTACCTGAGAAAAGCAAAACATTATGATAATATCAAAAAAGAAGAGATAATAAGAGAGAGTCACAAATTCCTTGACACATATGGTTAAGATCAGTAATTCCTCTCAGACTCTAAGCAATCTTGGAAATGACAGACACAGCATTAAAGCTTACGTAGAAATACCTACAGAAATCATTAAATCATTAAGGAAGGAGCACAGCAGAATATGTTTTCCTTGCTAAACTGCAGTCAGACAGAAAAACAATTATACAAGGATGCAAACAAGATTCAGTTAGAATTCTGAGGTGCTCATACTCTTCTGGTATTTATTTTTTCCTGTAAAAGCAGAGAATAGGAATTTCAGTCTGGTAGTCAGCTGCATACTTTACACAAGATTACAACATACGTAAGTGTAGAGCAAAATAACTAATGCTGTATTATTAAATATATAAAAATTTGACACTGCAGGAAATACTGTAAAAACATACTTCCCTAAGTATGTATTCTGTGTCCAGAATGAAATACATACACAACCTTCTTGAATAAATTTTGCATAAATAACTAACAGAAATTGTTCTTAAAATGGATCCTAGTAACTCCCATGACTCCTGATTTTCAAATTATGGAGATAAACACACAACTTTTTTCTTCCAGCTACAAAAAAAATTAACTCCAAATTTTAAGTCCATATGCCTGAAGTGTGTACATGTGTGTACATAATCCTCTCTCATGTTTATGGACACAGAATGATAGACTAGTTTGGGTTGGAGGACACCCTAAAGATCATCGAGTTCCAACCCCCTGCCATGGGCAGGGACACCCTCCACTAGACCACGCTGCTGAAAGCCCCATCCAACCTGGCCTTGGACACGGTCAGAGAGGGGGCAGCCACAGCTTCCCTGGGCAACCTGTACCAGCACCTCACTGCCCTCACAGGGAAGAATTTTTCCCTTATATGTGAGTTAAATCTCCCCTCTTTCAGCTTAAGGCCATTAACCATTCCCTTGTAAATAGCCCCTCTCCAGCTTTCCTGTAGGCCTTTTCAAGCACTGGAAGGCCGCTTTAAGGTCTCCTTGGAGCCTTCTCTTCTCTTGGGCTGAACAAACCCAATTCTCTCAGCCTGTCTTCATACATGTGCTTGCACATCCTGCAAATGAGAATACAATGCACAATGACTGAAGCCATTCTTTATTCAAGTACATCCTTGTTTGCAAAACTGCTTTATACAAAACACTGGATATGGAAATTACTGCTTAACAGCATCATTTTAAATATTTTGCTTGCATGAAACTAAAACCAAATGTGTTTTCACGTGAACAGTTACCCGAAGGAACAGCCTGTTAAGGAAATATATTCTCATGGCTTGATTGTGGCTTTAACTGGCTAATGAACTACCCTGACAATGACTGAAAGCAGCTTCAAATTGAGTAAGATAAAAAGGCACACAAATCAAGTGAGGATAGAAAGTAATGGTGATTTACAAAGTAAATTTTCCTCAAAGTCTTACAAGAAAACATGAAGCACGTACATTGGTCAGAAAGTCTCCTCAAAACAGAGGAGACTGATCTGGTAATCTTCAGAAATGCTGAAGCCAAATTATTTATTCTGAAATTAAAATAAACATTCATTCTGGGAAATATGATCACACAGTGACTCTTGCAATTGCTAAAAGTACATGATATTCTAAATCTCTGTTCAGAAAGGTGTTGGGGCTGTGGTGAGGCTACTTGTATTTACTGTGATAACCAGTTCAGCTTGGATTTTTGTCTTTCATTCACTTGAAGCATAACACAAGGTACCCAGCTACACATCATTTGGCTCGCTCTATACAAAAATGGCATATCAAAGTAACAAAAGATTTTTCCATACAGTCATAAATTAACAGATTCATTTACAAGAAAGAAGGTATTTAAATTTACAATACAATGTCATCCTGCTACAAGCTGTAAATTACCATTTGATATTAAGTAGCTTTTTCAAGTTTCACTTCCAAGTAACAGGTGCCATTTAAAATAGACAAAACCATGTTATTCTTACATTGATTTAAAATTGACAAAACCATGTTTTTCTTAGGTTGATTTTCATAAGCTTTCATTTATTAAATAATCATTCCAAAAAACAGAACCACTTTCTTGCCCAACTGAAACAGAAAGCAAAGCTCTTAGACACATCCCTTTTCAAAGGGTTCCACCTCCAAGTTTTTCTGCAAAAAGAGAAGGTGGCCTCAAGCTTCTGTCCTCTTCATTCCTCCTCAGTGTCAGAAAGAGGTCAGGTAAAACAGAGGTTAAAGCAAAAGAGGTGAAAATTTCCAAGAGGTATCCAAAGACTTAGCCTTGTTATCTTACTCTCACATACAGGACGGACATACCGTACCGTTCCAAGCCAACTGCCAAAGCGCTCAGCAAAACTTGATTCATGTTATGTAACTTTAAAATTTTGCTCCAGATTCCTAAACTGCAGAAAAATGGCTGAGGGTGTACCTGTAGTTTAGTATTTACATTGCAGTTTTATGATACTAAGAGCCAAAGCTGCTGGGGTTTTACTGGGTTTTTTTTTTCCTAAAAATACCTATCACCACTGTGGAAATCCAGTGGAAATTCCCTAAGAGCATTTCAAATGGCATAGCCAAATGATATTATTTGAACACTGACTTCCACCAGGTAATTTACTGCCAGGTACACTGACTGACAAACATTTTAAATGAACATTAAGGAACACAGAGCAACCCCCGAAGGAAAATTATGACATGCTAACAAACTCTCTAAATGCTGTACAGTAGGATATAAACTGAATTACTCTCCTCACTCTGCTTCCTTTTTCTTTAAAATTTACAGCTTACTATATTTATGAGGCCAATACAAGAGACAGTTAAAGGAGATTTAATCATACCTGTGTCCAAAATCATTCAATGCAGCTAAGACATTAAGTCAAAACTCTATTTGCTACTATCTTGCCAGTGGCCTAATAAACCACAGTAATTCATTGGTTTTAATCCAATAAGGATTAACACTATTTAGAAGTACATCACCTCCCAACATACCCACTGCCTTTTCCGTTCCTCATCAGTTTCTCCAGTTATAACATGAAGGTTGAAACATGGCAGTTGAAACCTACCATTCAGAAAGTTGACAGCTTTTGATGGGTGTTATGGGAATAAATTTATGTATATATAAAAACAGTTAAATGTTGCATTAATATTTTATGAAGTAGAAAACATACTGATAACCGCATTTCAGAACTGAAGGTTCAATTAATGGAAGAGAATTTTGTGATAATTATATTCTAAGAAATCACTTGATTAAATGTGTTACTGCTCTTGAAGCTACTAAAAAAAATAATTAAAAATCCCATGGAATGATACTGATGCTGAGTAGAACAGCCCTCAGTGTATTTCATTACCTAAACCATTTTACACTAATTTATGGCTGAATCATAAAAGCAGTCTGGTATCATCTGGCCACATATGAGTTCTGCTCCAGATTTTAATCTGATTAAATTTTAAAAATAAGTTTTAATCATCTTGCTTTTTACAGCTACAGTTTCTGGTGATTTTATTAAGAAACTAAAGGGAAAAAACCTAAGCAAAACAAGTATTTGCCTTCTACTCTGTTCCTCTAACTAGGGCGGGGAAGGGGGAAACTTTCACATCTTAAAACCGTATCTAATGAAGTTATGTTGTAGTGACACTGCATACAGTGAAAATACAATGCAGTTAATATATCAGAAGATAGTTTTCTAACATTCAGATACTGAAATACAAGAACAAATTATCCTCATATTTTATTATTTACATTACTGGCAACATAGTACTACAGTTTCCTCAAGACATTTTGAAAGTAAGAAGTAAAACCAAGGCATAACATTCAAGACCATACATGGTAGCTAGTAAGAAAGAATAGCTACCTTTCAACATCTATAAATACGATTTTGCAATATATAAAGACATCTATAATGCTACAGTCACAGCGACACAGACATACTGAAAATCATTTTGAACTAAACTCAGATGCTGACAGCAGGCTAAATACAGAACTGTGACAGGAGACCTTGTCAAGCAAATAGGTTGAATAAACCTGTGCTGAGGTTTATGAAGATAAAAGGCAACAGTAAGCTACTTTACACTGCTATAACCTAGTCCTAAATAGTATAATTTATTTCAGAAATTCTGAACAGGGAAAATCCCACATACACCAGTCAGAAGGGATTTTGCCAGTAACTGCAGTTATACCCACCTTTCACCCTACCTGCATTTGTGCACGAAGCTACCAAAAAAACCCCAACAACAAGCCCTATGCAAACCTCTCCAAACTTACTTTGCTTTGCTTGTGTGCAGCTTTTTCATTACCTATCAAACAGTCTTTATCTCAACCCAGAAGCTCCCACACTTTTACCTTTCTGATTCTCTTCTCCATTCCTTCGGGGCGGAGTGAGCAAGCAGCTGTGTGGGGCTTGGTGGGGTTAACCCAGAGTAAGTAAGTAAAATTTACTGCCAGACCACTTGAAAAGTTTAGCAATTTTAAGCACAGGCATTCCACAGCTGCCATCAGAACTTAAAGACAGAAAAAACCCAAACAATATCTCAACCTAAACAAATCTGCATCTTGTAATATTCTTACCAAGCATTTCAGTCCTGACTGCTACAAGTTCCTCATGAACACCTTTCCTATGAAGAAACCTCAACATACCCAGAACAGCGTCTAAAATGCTAATTAAGACCTCCAAATTCTCCTTTAAAGTGTTGAAAACATTTCCAAAATGCTTTACCCTAAGTCTTCAGTATTCCCTAGACAGTCTAACAATAACAGTCTGCACCTGGCAATAGATGCCAAGTATGTCAGAATTTATGTCAATACACAACTGGAGCAAAACTCTGTGAGTGGGTATATGGGTAAATATGCCAGCAGACAAAAGGTGTCCAAGTAGTAAATTCTGCATAGGTTGTAAACAAAAGTTAATCACCTTGGGTATTCTTTGACCAAGAAAATGCACAGAATTCACAACAGAAGGAATACCTGGGAGTGCAAAATACTTGGGAATGCACCAGCTAAATGAAATACGCTTCAGCTGGCAAGAGCAGATTGAACAGGTTCATACTTGACCCTGCTTTGCACAGGTGGCTGGATCAGCCAGCCTCCAGGGGTCCCTTCCATGCTGAGTTATCCTAGGACCCCGTAATATTTAGATACAAAGTAGAATAAGGCTTTTATTAAATTAAATCATATTTTAACTGATCCTTGCCTTTTTATTTACAAACAAATATTCTGTTTTAAGAAGCTGATCTTGCGAAGTTGCAATTAGACCTTAACCAACAGTTGCCAACAGGAAATGTCATCACTAAAATAAAATGCCAGTTGAACCAAAATTATCACAAGTGAGAGAAAACTAAAGATAAGAGATCCAAAAGACATGAACAACACAGCTTTGCAATCCAATAAAGGCAGCTGAAGGGGTATGTTTTAGAAAGATCACAAAATGATCTGAAGTGGAACCTATACTGCACTCATTTAGAATATTTAAAATGGTATAGGTAAAAATCCAAACCACCTACTAATGTATTTTTATTGCCTTAGGTATGATCACCTGGACATCAATCCACCAATCCACCTTAAACAGTAAGTCTGCTTAGCACGCAACTCCTTTTATGTCATTGATACTTCTAAGACTGGTCTTTTATGTACTGGCTGTAGCACATAAAAAAATCTGATGTCATCCGCATTCCACCAAGGGTGGAGGCAGACAAGCACTTTCTCAAAATGAGTTCCCAAGAAATCCACATTTCATAAAACCAAAACATCCTGTTTCTATAAACAGAATTGTCAAGCAATCCATTCTAGAACGAATACTCGAGGAGGAATTCCTAATTCAGAAGCAACTTTTTCTGTATTTGATTTCTTAAACATTAGAAATAACTTTCATTCCTATGTCCCTAATTCATACAGCAAAACACCAAAGCAGACACAAGCATAAAATTATAGGAAGAAAAAAAAATTCTGTAAAAAAATACCACCAGAAACTAAAACTTGTATGTTCCTGAAATTAATCCCATTCTATAATCTCATGCGAATATAGAATCATAGGGGTTGGAAGGGACCTCAAGAGATCATCGGGTCCAAGCCCCCTGCCAAAGCAGGTTCCCTAGGACAGGTCGCACAGGTAGGCATCCAGATGGGTCTTGAATATCTCCAGAGAAGGAGACTCCACCACCTCCCTGGGCAGCCTGTCCCAGGGCTCTATCACCCTCACTGTGAAAAAGTTCTTCCGCATGTTGGTACGGAACTTCCTGTGCTCCAACTTGCAGCCATTGCCCTTAGTCCTGTCTCCTACAAGAAGAATCCTTCTGATTTGTTCATAACAAAACATCAGTCATTTTGATTTGGTTAATCCACCATCTCCTCAGAGAAATTTAACAATACCCTCAACAAGTCATTAAGCATGAGAAAACTTTTAGATGGGTTTCTTCACAACCCAACATCAGTCAAGATTTTCTAGACCATACTCCTTAGAATACAAAGTCATTGCTGATCAAATCTACAAGTGATTGATGTTAATGGTGCTGTAAGTAAGAGCAAGGTCAAGTTATAGATACATGAGGGCCTGGATCACACAGTAGGTTGAACACCATCAAGCTTGTATTTAACCCTGTCTGGTGGTGGTGGTTTACGCCTGGCCTAAAAACTTAAAAATACAACATGGAATCATAGCCATAGGAAGCAATAGCATAAGCTTAGAGTTGGTGACAATCACAAGCTCCCACAAAGGCGTCAATGACTATCATGAAAGTTGGGTGCATTAACAGCAATTATTGATAAATGAGGTGAATATAAATTACCCCACTAACAGTATTTGCAAAGCACCTCACAAACTGCTGTGTCCAGCTGTTGAGTGAATAACTAAGTAAAAGATGATAAAAAGGGTTAAGCACCCAAAAACCTATGAGATTTCATGAAATTACAAGATTTCAGGTCTGAAATCATATTTCATGGCACAACACCAAATGTTTGCCTGTTTAGGACTGACTCACAAGCCGCTGCAACATTCACTACAGCAACGTAAGATATTAGCAGACTCGCCTCTATCCCCACTCCTCTGCCAGCAGTTACCTTCCCTAGAACAGGGGCAGCAACTAGAATCACATGCCAGTTCCTCAACACCGTAATTCAGAGCCTGTCTTATTTAGATCCATCTTCACCACCAGTTAGCCTTGTCACCCCAGTTAGGTGGGCAGTACCTTTCAGTAGAAAGCTAGATGGACAACTGCAGTGGCATCTTAAACTAGGCTCATTAATTAAACCTCATTAATCAAAGTCTTATTTTATTAAAGACAAAAGTAAAAATCAACTTACGAATGACTGCAGAAGAGTGAAAGTCTGATACAGTAGATTTGCTGATCAAGTAGGTAAGGAAAAAAGAATAAGTTATCAGCAGTTGAGGCTAAAATACAAAATAGTGTCATTTCTTATTTATTCACAAAGGAAATACATAATCAATCATACTGGCATACTTTAAAACTGTGAAAGTGCCTATGACCCATACGTTTCTTACCCAGATACAAAGACTCAGGGAAATTTATGGCCAGTATAAGGCAGAAGGTCAAATTCTATCAACATAAATGTCTCTATTAGTATTAAGACTTATGAATCACTCCATGCTTCAGCAAGTACAGTCTACTAGTCCTAGAGTGAAAACAGCAGCGCGAAATAAAGTGAGATATATCTGGCAATGAACGACAGAAGTGACTAAATATTCTACAAGTATTAGAGAAATTCCTCCTAAAGAAAGCAGCTTGTTAATAAAGCAAAACTTTAGCAGTTTATTGCTTGCTACCTTTTTCGTAACACCGTTCCCCATTGATTTAATTATACTATTCCAAGGGAGAGATATACTGTGAACATACTCATGTAATCAGAATAATTACCAATAAAGTTATTAAGGTAAGGTTTATATACATCTTTCCCTACGTCCCAACCAATTGGCCTGTCTTCAGGCTATTCTTATTTACATGCATCAAGGAAGGATTTAGAAACACGTGAAAAAGTAGAACTGTATTATGCATAGAGCAGGTATAACCTTTTTTTTTAACTATATAATGGATTTAAATACACACACAATGACGTAATACAAATACAGTAAGACTGAGCACAAAAGATACCTGGGGCTTTTCTCCAACTTGAATCAATTACAAGTAGAAAAACACCTCGTAACTGCAAATATTTATATTTTCCTATGATGAAAACATTGACAAATAAAATGGTTTTGTTAAAGACAAGGAAAAAAAAAATTTTGGAGACAGTATAATTCCTTCAAATACTGTTACCTGAGAAAGTGATTTATCTTCAATAAATACCATATTAAAAAAAACGCTTTAAAATAGCAAACATTCATAGAATCATAGAAGCATAGAATGGTCTGGGTTGGAAGGGACCCCATGGATCATAGAGCTCCAACCCCCCTGCCACAGTCAGGGCCACCAACCTCCAGGCCTGGATCTACACAAGGTTGCCCAGGGCCCCATCCAACCTGGCCTTGAACACTTCCAGGGACGGGGCATCCACTACTTCTAATACAAAAAAACATTCTATGGAACTATTCATCTAGAGGTTATAAACAAGAAATGTAAAGAACTTAGACCACTTTGCCACCAAACCATGAAACAAAAGATTGTATTTTAGAGGGACAGCTGTATTTAGACCAACCAGCAATGTTTCCAATCAAATCAATCTTTCTGCAGAGTATCCTATAGAAGCTGATCTAGAATGATTCTTTTTCATAAATGGTTTAGAACAAAGGCATTTGTATTTTAGAAACAATCCTTTTGGAGGTAGATAGCTCTCAAACATTAGCAATGATACAGAATTAATGGTCTTTGCAGAGTCATTAACTATTCTGGTCATCTCAAATTTGTATGATTACAAAATTGATCAGAACTCATTTTATTTTGGCCATATTTCCAGACTCTTGTATTGACAAAGCCTTACACTGCAAATTTAGAACAACTACTCAATAGTGATTTCTCAGGAGATTTCAGAATGAGTGTTTTATGGATACATATGAGCTATGTCTAGAGCAACAGTGATTTTCATGCAGAATTTGTCCATGCTGATTTAACTCACCAAAAAAAACCCTGTATTTTTTATATAAATTCTAGACAGGAAAACCTTACTTTCATGCAGCAACATCCATTATTCCCACTTGTTCCAATTAAAAAAAATAAAAAAAGGAAGGTATGCAGAAGGAAGCAATACCCAACCTTTTCATAAGTTTTCTCTTCTTTCAGACCTTTTATTGGTGTAAGATTTTTCAGATTTAAATAGTTAGCCTTTCATTATTTCATTTCAAACTCCTGGTTATGTAATCATCCAATCTATTCAGAACCCTACATTTATTATAAGCACACACACTTGTTTCTTGGGGGGGACATTTGGGTGTTGTTTAGGTGGTTTTTTTTGGGGGGTGGGGGGAGGTGGAGGGTGGCACTTTTAAAAGTAAATCCTACTACACTGGATAAGGAAACTTCACAAACTCATTCTATACGTACCAGAATAGTCTCAACTGCAACGCTCATTGCTTCACTGTTCCCTATGGGGTATATCATGGCTTATTTCTCCATTGTAGAGCCTTTCCCTGTAAAGGCTAAACTTTAAACCCATTCTTACTCCCCTCTAACAAGCACTTGTAGAAGAGCCTGGGTTTTTTTTCAGGCTACCATTGCTTCATAGATAAACATGGTTAAAATTTTTCTGATAAACTGAACGTTGGAAGGATCACATGGCCACATCTCCCACAGCTTAACATTTAAGTGCATAACTAAAATGCCTCAGTGAGACTACCAATTACTGCAGTTATGTTACTACCGCACAGAACTGTTCAACACCAAACTGAGCTGCAAGATTCCAGAAGCCATTTTTAGCCTCGGGCAGTAGGCCAAAAATAACCTTTTCAGTTCTCTAAGAAGCCAAATGTAGAGATATGAAAACTGACAGGAGTACAGCACTTTTTGCCAAAGTACTGACTTTTTTTGTGAAGCTTATACTCGTTCATGTTACCTGATTCTTAACTGACTGCAAATCTACAGTGACATTCCTTTAGACAATGTGTACCTCTGAATCGTGCTATCATGCTGCTGTGCCAGGCGCTACTATAAAGAGCTGTTCGTTTCTGCATTGTGTTAGTACACTTCAAGTCACTCCCAGGGCTTAAAACCATAATGAAAGCTTCAAGGTTTACATCTTTACTACTAACCCAACAGTCAATTAAAATGCCTCAACCTCCATTATTCTTACACCATCTTGAGATGTAAAAATAAGAGCTAGAAAACCAAAGCTGGGTTCCTTTATACAGTTTTGTCCTTGATCTGTTCTGAGATCTGGGTTCAGCCACTCAAATTTCTGATCCTCAGTTTTTTTCCAAACTGCGAAACCAAGAATAACATGCATCATTATAGAACTATAGTGTAACTGAGCAAAGTGAGGTTTGCAAGGTAGATTTTAACAGAACCATAGAACAAGATCTACACGACGGCCAATTAAAAGTAGAAATCAGCTCTTA
>VZTU01032055.1:134-13487 GCA_013400835.1 Zapornia atra
TCTTCCACTCAGGATCTTGAACTTGACCATTTCATGGTCGCTTTGTCCTAAGATGCCCCTGACCTTCACTTCCGTAACGAGCCCGTCCTTGTTAGCAAAAACGAGGTCAAGCACCCGCGCTCCCCTCATAGTTCCTGCACCATCTGTAGCAGGAAATTGTCTTCCACATACTGCAGAAATTGTCTGGACTGCATACGACTGGCCGTATTGCTTGCCCAGTAAATGTCTGGGTAATTGAAGTCCCCCATAAGGACCAGTGCCTGGGATCTGATGCTACTTCCAACTGCTTATAGAAAGCACTATCAACCCTCTCCTCTTGATCAGGGGGCCTGTAGTAAATAAATTATTTAAATAATAAATATTTAGAGGAAAAAGAGCTATGAATCAAGAAATGCAAGATGAAAGTTAAAATCACCAAAACAGAATTTAAGTTCGGCCTTAAAGAACATATTGAAACATCGGGTATTTCCTTTTTGAGCCATAAAGTAGAAAAAAAAAAGCACAAGGAAAGAAGAAGTAGGGAAGCTTTTCAGTCAGGATAAAACAGAGATTAAAGATAATCTAGGCGTGGCCAAAAAATGAAACAAACTTTGCCTCAGGTTTCAAAAAGGACAATTATGTTGAATTGGGAGGAAAAGCAGAATGTTTAATGGCAGCTTTCATTTCCACACCCTTGTTATCTCAACTGCACTGGAAACAGGGGGATTAGGTGGTCTCTCTTGCAGGATTTATATGAAGTATTTTTAAAAACACCTTTCAAGTAAAAATTGGTATGACAGTAGAACACCAAATGCGATGCCTACGGTTAAAAGAGGAGAAAGTAATCAGGCATCTGTAAGCTTGTAACTCTGTACATTGCTTTAGGACAGATTTTGAAGGAAAAGATATTTAAAGACAATTTAACAGGATGTAAAACAACAGGGATTTAATCAAACGTAGATCATCCTAGACAGATTTTCTAGACAAAGGAAGAGCACTGGATTTCATATATCAAGACTTCAGGAAATGGTGCCAGCTAAGAAGCTTGTTATTTAAAATCAAAGAAAGGAATGAATAATCTGTGAATATGAAACAGTTAGGCGGTATTGGTGGAGAGCCAGTGATGAGTTACTGGTAGAGTTCTTCAAGGCTGAGTTTTGAGACAAGTGATGATTAGTATTCCAATGATTGTTTTTCCTCAGAAATGTTAATTTGCCTATACATCTCAACTTTTAACTTTTCTCAGTAGAGGGCAACTAGGTTATTGTATGAAAGAACTGGTTGTTCTTGAGGTGTAACAAGATAGCAGCTCATAATAGAGACTTCTGCTGTAAGGTGAGAGCTCATCAGCTGAAAAAGATGCAGAAGGACCTCAGTGGAATAGCCAATTGCAGAATTATAAGAGTTGCCAGTAAAATGAAGAGTTAGGAAAGACTCCTGCAGTTGCAGTTTATGGTTGTGTTAGATACATTTTGAGAAGACCCTGTGAACTGCGTGAGGTCTTGCAGTACTTTCAAACTTCAAGAACTATGACTTAAAACTGAAACAACTGCTGAGAAAAGATACTAAAAGAATAAGGTAGTGGGACACATGTACTATGGAAATGGAAAGTAATGTACTTTCTCCATGTAAGTACAGATAGGTTAAACATCAGGAAGTATTAGATTTTTAATCCAAGTGAAAATTGACACTATGGGAATAAACTGACTAAGAATAAATTTTATCTGTTACTTAATAGAAAGTTTCTAGTGACCAAGAGAAAAAAACCCCAACATTAACCTTGTGTTTTTAGCAAGAACTTTAGCTCTTATCCAATAAATTCTTTGACATAGTACCAGCGATAGTAATGACTGTACTTCATAATTTTTGTTACTTCCGTATTCCTAAACAAGAATAAATGTGTTAAATACTGTAATTCTCAAGTCTGAAAGCTAGTATCACCTAGCCCAAACTCAAGAAAGACACATTTCTTGTTTGCACACCTACCCATCTGCAGACTTTTTACAGCAAAAATCCTTATGACTAGAATTGTGTCTGATGTGGTGCAAACACTGTGACTTTCTTATATTTACCTTCTCTCTGGTAGAGTGGCTTGTGTCTCACTGAGAGGCTTCTTACATGGCTTTTATTAATGTATGTCTTCTAAATCTTCAAACCTAAAGTTCATGTTTGTCTCAAAACCATTAGATTTGTGTGGAAATTTCAAAGGTTGAAACTCTGTAGATGTAAACTTTTAGAATGAAGCTGGGATTTGCCCAGAATTTCCAGAAAACTAAACAAACTATCTTTAAATGAAAAAAAAAAAAAAAAAGGCAGAAAGAAAAAGAAAAAAGACATATCTCTCTAGACTCCCTTAAGTAAGCATGTTCACATGCCAAAGTCTTCTTTCTTCTACTATCCTCTTAGACCAGCCTGCCTTATCTCCAAACCCTCTGACACTTTCGCCCATCTTTCTTACACCACACATCCCTCTAGCCTTATTTTTCCCAGAGTCAATTTATAACACCAGCAGATCCTGTCTGCACCTTTTCTGTACCCTAGAATTTTGTAGGAGGGTCAAGGACTCTCTAGATTTATTTCATCTGTCAGAAAGCCAGCTTGTTAATGATATTTAGGTCAAATCTTCTATTGTATTAGTATAATTTGCTGACATAAGACTGCATTGTAGTCAGTCTTCTGCATATGACTTTTTGTTAAAGTTGTAACCTGCAATTTAAAAAGTAAATAGCCTGGAAAATAGGAAAACCCAAACTTTATCTTCCTTGAAATTCACGTCAATAGACTTCACCATCTCTAGAATTACATATTATGTATTTTATGTTTTAAATGGATCATTCAAAAATTTCCACATTCTCTGTTCTTACTCATCTATTCAGTCTCATTTCTATACTATAGTTTAAATTTTACATTCTGTTATTTTCTGCAGTCTTACAAATTCAATCAAATTGTAAAAGTTAACAAACATATGTCAGAAAAAAATTGTGGTGTTTCATAAAAAAAATTTTAAAGGAAGTGAACTTTGTAAATAAACCTACCCCTTCCCCAAGCCTAAAACTTTCCCCCCAAGTAATTAAAGACCCCAACGAAAAAATGAGACTTTTTCCCAAAATAAAACATTTATTTGTTATTTGTAATTTGTTCTGTGTTAAATAATTCTAATGTCTTTATTTTCTCAAATATGATACTTAGAAGCACTTGGAAGATATATAATTCTCTAAATAAAAAGAAAATAAGTAGTCAATGATATTGCGTATATGTGGTCATTTGTCCTCTATTTTGCAGTTGCATCTTCATTTGTTTCAGGATTCTGGTCCTTATTTTCCAGGACCTTATTTTTGGACCTTATTTTCCAGCTTGTGTCTGGGGAAGGCCAGAGGAGTGCCAGATTGGGGAAAAACGTGTTGTCCACTGGGAAAGAAAAACTTCCAGCCACAAAACTAAACTGGCTGAAAGAGGAAAAAGGGCCAAATGATGTGGCAGTGAGGTCCATCAGTGATATGTAGGCAGGCATGAAGAGCTGACCTGGTCATCTTGTTCATCAGTCTGAGGAAACCACTGGGCTCTGGACAAAAAGAGATAAGTGTGATGAGATGAAGAAAACCCAGCATGTAAAGAGTAGTTGAAAAAATTCAGAGAAGCTGAGGGTAAAAAACTCACAAGGTGTGTAATGTCACCTGTCCCTTAAGAGCTGAAGCACTTGTTGAGTGCAGTGGCAGTGATAACTGGCTGGCCCTTCAGAAAGGAAGGCTCTCTTCCCCAGGAATAGGAAGACACTGAGAAGGAATTGTTTTCCTTCTTATCGTCATCGATGCTGCAGTCCTTTTCCTTTCCGCTCTATTGACTTTGTAGTTTTTCCTGTTCTGTTTCTCTCTCTTTTAAGTTGCCCATCATCTAGCTACAAGGATAAGTAAGAAAGAATCACTGAAACAAAGAGACTGAGTAAAATGAATGATTTAGCAGTTTGGAAATGATTAAAAAAGCTCTTTCTGATGTACCTGGAAACACAGTTATAACATCTGGTGTTGTCGGATGTGATTTTTTTGACACTGAAAAAACATTGCTTACAGTTCCTTTCAAATCCTTGTGCTTAGTAAGATTGACTCCTGTCACTGAGTAACAACAATGATTTATCCATGACCTAAACAGTCGCATTTACCCACCTTTGCAAAGTAATCTGGGTTACAGAAAAGCTCTGTGGCTGTGGAAATGAATATGCTGAAGTCTGGATGTCTATCTATGATCTAAATTCAGATTCATTCTTAGGAATTCTGTAGGGTTACAACTGGTGAGCATGTATCTTTCATCAGCTGCAGAATGAGTTAGGAGTACTCTAAAGGATTACTAGTTTTATGTGCTATTTGTAAGGAACAGTTACAGTACGTGTGAATCAGTAATCCAGTGATGTTTTGTAGGCAATAAGTTTTGTGATATTTATTTTTTTCTTCTATCCCCTGTCTAAGAGGCTTAGGGAAATTCAGGGGGAAAAAAATGAGAAAACTATGAAAAATGCATAGTTAAACATTCAGTCGCAAAACACTGGAGTAAAAGTTTAAATAACCTAAATAAAACTAATATGCATTCTTGGCATGTGGATCAACTCCAACTCTGAGACAACATATTTAATTTCACCGTACATCAGTATAATCCTGGTGTCAAGGAACAATGGCTGTAAGAAATAGTTATTCTTTCTTAGGAAATTTTTTCTACTTAATAAATTTCATGGAACATGTTAATTCTATGAAACCTCTCAAAAGAAAGCATTTAAAAACAAATATTGTGCTAGAAAAATTTGGCATGCATTAGAGAAGCTTCCTGTGTAGTGATGAAACGCCCATTTCCACTCCATTTCCAAGAAGAGGGAGTCTGGTTTACCAAACTATCTCGGTCTAAATCCTTGCCACCAAAAATATTATAAGAAGCCAAAGATGGCTGGCATTTCTCTGTCCAGACTGGGGTGGGTTTGATGATCACAGAAGATTCACAAGAAAGTATTCGCTAATCTCTTGTTGCCCTCACATCAGCCTTCATAGTCACCCCATACATCAGAGGAAATGAAGAGGAAATGGTTCTTCTGCCCAGCCTGGGTTGCTGCTGAATAGCTCAGAGAGGTGTCCAAGCCAGATCCATGAACTTAGATGGCCTAATGTGCCCCGTGAGGCCACGGATCATTTCTGCTGCATAAGGCCTCTACTGCTACACTTCTGCTTTACAATCAGAGTCTTGGAGTAAACTAAATCATCTGAAAATAATTCAGGCATTGATGTATGGAGCCTGTTTATGGGCCAAGAAGCAATGAGGACACTAGTCTACTCTTACAAATTTCCTTTAGGTCACCTCAATTTGTAAAAAATTTTTAAAAAAATCACTACAATCTGCTAAGATAATGAAAAAGGCTTGGATTTTCCATTGAACAGAATGACTTTGCACACACAGCCACATATAAATATTCATATCTATAGGAATTCAGAGAAAAGCTGACACATCCTGTTACCTTTTGTGAGAGAATCATTAAGTTTTATGTGCAGATACCTCTGTTTTAAATCATCAAGCTAGCAGCAGAGCTACTTGGCTTTTCCAAAATCCCCTCATAGCCCCCAGCCTCCAAATAAAATACTAATTGCTGATGCTTTTAGTACAGAATCACTTCATTAATCCCAGCTCCTACCCCCATATATGAATGCATTATAACTCAGTGCTGGGATTCATTAATTGACCTAGTTAATTTGATTCCTAATAGCCTGTAATTAGGGATGTGCAAAATAGCTTGAAAAAATTTGTTGCAAGCAGACATTCCCTGAACAGTGGGTGTATAAACCTTCAGTAAAGCTTGTTCCTGAGATCTGTCGTTTATCTTTAAAAGGCTTTAGAAAGTTTAAACTAAGAAGAAGGAAAAGAGAGGGAAATGCATGCAAAACAAGGAAGTCAGATAACCTTTGATGCCGAGTTAGTTTCTTTTACCCATGTGACCTTATCTAATTTGAAAACTCCACTGATATCTGTCAGAAAAGCACATATAGCAAAATGGACTGGAATTGAGGGGAGAAAAAAACCCCTGTAAGTTCCTAGAAAGGCACAAATAAGTCCTGTATTCAGCCCTTTTTTAATGCCAAACTGCACTTGCAAGTGTCACAGCTTTGTCTTGTATGCTAGGCAGGGTATCTGTTAACAGAGAAAGATCTTCACACCTTGGAACAGAGCAAGCATCCTTAGTATATGCAGCACCCAGGGGAAAGTGATGCTTGAGAAAGTGAGCTGCTGAATATGTATGTGCTTTAATAAAGCATTTAGTTCTAAAAGTTTTTGCAACATTCAGAAAGACTGAGTTTTAGGGAGGAAGTGACTCTGCAGTCAGTGCCTGGCCTGCTCTACTGTCAGAGGAAATAAGTGAAACTAAAATGAAGTGATAATATACTGTAGGAAATTTAAGAGAAAGAAAGGCAGAGGAAAAATGGCAATCTGGGACCATACAGCTGATCCCCAAAATAGACACAATGACCAGTGCCAAACTAGCTGCCAAAAACAGTAGATTGTAAAATTACCTAATACCTATGTCATGTTTACTTTATATTTACATTGGGGAATGGGGTCCCCAACAGACACAATACTCGACAGTATTTTTGTTCACTGTCACTATCATTATCCACCATCTGCTCTGCCAAATTTCCTTTCTGCTCTTTTTTTGTGCATTCATCAGTGCAGTAGTAAGTAACTACCTTAATGACTGCAGCATATTGCTTCTGGATTAGCAGCAGATATTGTACTACTCCTGGCTTAAGGACAGAGCTGTAAGTAAGATACCTGGCAGGGGGTTCCACTTAAAATCCTTTCCCCTTTGCAAAGAGAAACACAGTAACTAGGAAAGTTTTGTCCCAACTCCCTAGCAGGGATGTGATCTATGGTTGGGTTAAAAAAAGCAACAAAAAGTACCTCCTTCTGTGAAATGCATCGAGGTACCAGCCGGCTACACAGAGGTGGCAGAGTCCTGACAAGATGTCTTAGTGTGATGGGTAGCCTGAAATACTGGCAGAGAGCTCTGCTTATTTTGCTCAAAACCACAGATAGAGAAACCACAGCTTTGAGAAAAGGGCAGCTTTTGAAAAGGACACATGTTTGCTGAGTGAACCTTGTGGGTTAATACAGTGACCCATAAGCACAAGAAGGCCTTTTTGTCTGTGTAGTCTGTGGGTAGATGTAGCAGTGGGTAATCCAAGCTTGGCACATCTTTACTTATTCTTTCCTTTGAGGCCTTCTACAGCAAGTTCTCCAAAACTTATCTCAGCGCTTGTCTTTTTTTTGTGTGCTGTGCAGACTTTTTGTTGCTGAGCTTTGTCAAGCACTGAGAAAGTAAGCAGGGGTGGTTTTTTCCTTGCTAAAAAACCCAAACCAAAACAAAACACCCTTTTTAAACATCGTGCACCGAGATGAGGGGGAGACAGGGGATGTGAAGGGAAGAAGCTAAAGAAATCACAAAAAAAAGGAAAAAATGACAAAGAAGAAAAGCCAAAGGAAATTTGGACTGGAAAACTTCCTCAGGAGTATTACAGTATAAGGAAATACAGCAGAAAAATATATAGATGTATATAAATTTAAAATATATTATGGAAAGTTTCCTACTAAAAACACATTCAAAAACAATTACTTCTGATCCACAAAGAGAGGAAAAATGAAGTGATCTTAAGCTTCAGGGATCCTGGGATGGCGTGCTGCCAGGCTGCTTGAATGCAGGCTGCTTCAGCGCAGCCCAGACAGGTTATGGGTTAAAAGGCTTAGGAGCCTGATTCTGTTCCCACTAAATTCAACAGCAACTTTCATCTGGGCTTTGAAATAGGGATGGAGTGAGCATTGTGTGTAGCGATCAGGGACAGCAGAGTTAGCAATGGTGTGAGAGTTGTGTCAGTATGCTGGAGCCTGGGTGTAAGAGTGAGCTACGCTCTCCTCTTGGGTAACTGGCCCTGAGGCCACTTCAACAGACCTGTGGAAATGAAATCTGTGGTGAAAAGAAGTCCAGAGCCCAAAGCTTGGGACTATCAGCATGCAAATAAACTAGCACCATAGTGACACTTTCTTTGGGCTTTCACAGCTAGTATTTGTGACTTCACTACACGAACACAAATGGGGAAAGAGGAAACAGGAGGCACTCCCACTCTTCTGCAGTTGTGCTAATACATTCCGTTCTGGAAAGCACCATGCATTTCTTGGGCTTAGTTGAAGAATAATTCCAAACTCGTGTCCATCTACTCAGCAAGTCCATGGCTTGGCTGCAAACTTCTATCAAGTTTTGTAGTATGGTGTTGTTTTAAACACGTGAGAAGCACACTGTGTACCCGCCTGAAAGATCTGCAGGGCTTTCCAGGCTCTCCTTCAGGAATACCTCTTCTGGTTAAACCACATACTGTAAAATGTAAAAGCAAATGCAGCTACAGGATTGTTGTCCAAAATTTACTCTTCTCTATTCAGCTGGTTTTGGGAAGTGTTCAGGGATGGGTTTTTTATCTCATTACCAGTGGTAGGAAATCAGACGCTAATATTTTTTCTGTTGAAAGACCCCCTGTGGTATTTTTGGTGCTTATATATGTATGCAATATGTACACACACACACACACACACACACACACATATATATGCTTACCTTTTTGTTGTCATACAGTATGGAAGAAAAAGGGCTGTTATAAACTATAAAATGTGATCATCTATTAAACTTGCAAAATTAAGTACCCATTTAAAATGTCTCAGAGTTCCAGATACCCAGCCTGAGATTCCTTCTAGGGGATCTAATTTCATAGTGAGATGCATTAACTGGACGACTGCAAATGGAGACAACTATTGATCACATGGGATAAGATGGAGGGTCTGGAGAAGTGAAATGCATGCTCTCTGAGCTATCACGGCAGGGGGTAAAGCTCATACTAATGTTGTGAGTGAGTCTAAGTGGTGCAGCTCAGAAGTATGTGGTGTCAGCTCGTGGATATGCACTGGGAGGAGGCTCAAGAAGGAAGTCTTGCAAAAACCAGGTCCCTTAGCATTAAGAGCTTTGAAAACCAGCAGGGACTGCTTAAAATAAATCCTCTAGTTTATAGGCAGCCAACATGAAGGGCTCAGGGGGGTGTAATATGAGTATGGCTGCTCAATCCTGTGAGTGAACATGATGCTGCATTCAGGACTAGCTGTAGATTTGACGTTTTTCTCAGCGCTAATAGTGGAAGCAGCAATTCACTCTCTCCAGAGACAGGAGCGGAAGGCGTTTTAGCAGCCTGAATATATTTGTGCACAGGGCCGACAAAAATGGCAGGATAGATTCGGAAACTCCTCATGGGGTTATTTTTATGCACGCAGAACAGCAGCATTTAGATCCATATCGTAAAGGAATAATGAACGGCATTTTGGAGCAGCTGACTGCAGAGAAGAGAGATGGTAGTATTCTTGTGGGTCCTATGTCCTTGTAGATGTAACGTGAAAACTCAAATGATTAATGCCAACTTTGGCTATCTTAAATCAAACCACAAACCCTAAGACAGTCCTTCTTTTTAATGACTTTCTGAACCTCAGCAGGATCACATTCTCTTTGACAGCAGGAAACAGTTGTGCAGGTATACTTCTGAATTTAACTAGTATCACCACTTACGTGTACATTTGAGAAAGGGACTCCTTTTGTACCTCTGGAAAAAGTAGAATATGACATTACCACCTCTTGTTTTTGGATTACTGCTCAAGGACAGTTTTGCAAAGACATTCAGGAATCTAGAGGTTGCAACAGACTCCTCACAGGGTCTGCAGAAACACTTGTTTGACAGGGCCTTGTCCTGTCTAATAATAATAACAACAAATAATTTTTCAAATTTTTGCAAATATTACTCAAGATCATTAGGACTTTGGAAAGAGTGAGAATGTACCAACCAAGTCAGTCCATCATAGGTCCCAGCTTCTTCTCAAAATTAGAATGTGTTGGGAGAGAAAATTTAAGGAACCTAGATGTCATAAATTCATGTCCAAATTCTTACTCAGGAGATGAAACTACTCTAACCCACAATACCAGTTCATGGTTTCATATCTTATAGGAACAGCAGGGTTATTTTGAGATCAAGCTGTACTGAGGCTACAACCAAGACAGGCCCCTTATGTATGCTTCAGCCAACTGCCTAGTTGACTCTTCAACTCACAGTACAGATATTTCCCTACCTATTCAGACTGTCACACTGCAGGTGCTGCTGCTTTGGTACCTAAAGCCAAGTGGCTGTGTAATATTCAGTACAGTGCTTTATAATCTGAAACACTTTTTTAATCTTATATTTTCTTTTTGTAAGAATGACTAGCATATTTCCCAGAATTACTTCCTTTCTCTCGTCTCTATCTCCTCCAAGTACAACTAGGAGAAGAGGTGCATTTTTAAATGAGTTCCTAAATGAGAAAAAAGAAGGGTGATCTGGACAGGTTTCTCTAAGCACTGTGAGTTTTTTCATTTCTATTTATCCTGTGTGCAAGCACAGTAGGATAAAATGCTCTTTCGACTTTCAAGTGTGCTTGAATTATACTCAACCATTTGCCATTCCTTGTTCACATAGGCTATTCAAGTGTAAACTACCCCCATATCCACTAGGTTGAAAAGAATTGTTCAAACATACAATTACTATAATTGAATTGTATATACATGAGGAATTGTTTTCCTGTCATAAGGTTATCATAAAACAAACAGCAGACTTTGCACGAAAGACATCTGACTCATGGCTATCCATTCAGAGGGCATGCTCTCTACACTTAGTTCCTCTTTTTTCTCCTTCATGTTCTTCCACAGTGAAGAGAACAGAAAGAGAGAAAACATATCCTAACAACACAGCATCTGCCCAGAAGCAATATATGCATAGCTTAGGATGGAAAGCCTTTGAGATACCCTACGAACAATATATCCGAGTATCTCCAAGTAACAGAGACAAATTAAGAGGATTAGCAAACAAAAGTTGTACGACAAATGTTCGAAGAATAAAAACCCCAAGTATTTGAATATTAATGTCTATAATTACAAGTTGCCTTACTGATGAACTTAAAGAGAGGATAGAAGTGGAATACATTTGATGGAAAATAGAGGTATACATTTGATCTAAATACCTAGTCTTCATTTACAAAGTCTTAGTGAGCTCAGCCAAAAAAGTAATGGTTCTAGGCACAGTTCTTCTGGCCTGTATTATAGAATCAGAGTCATTTAGGTTGGAAAAGACCTCCAAAATCATTAAGTGCAACCATTAAGCTAGCATTGCCAAGTTCACCAGCTAGCATTGCCAAGTCTACCAGTATTACTTTTAAATATTACTTTCATGGTGAGTTAACTTCTGAACTCAAATGCCGTTTTTGCCACTGACTATGAGGGAAGTCTAGAAAGATAGTTCAAATGCAAACTTCCACACTCTAGGCTTATAAAGATCAGTGGCATGAATACTAACATGGATGTCTCTGAATTCTCCTAAAGATACAGAATTGCTGTTTATTCCCAACATTTTTCCTTATGTATATTCTTTTAGTTCAGAAATTCTTCTGAGGCTTGAGGAATACTCAAACCCAATTACAACATATTTTGCTTATAGGATGTAGACAGCAATGTATTATGAACAAGTATACAGAATGATTATTAGGCTTTTTTTAGGTTATGTTTGGTCATTCACAGATGGAAAAAAACCCGAATAAACACCACCAGTTGTTTTCTAGTTTTGACTAGAAAATTTCAGAAATTTTGAACCAATTATTTGACCACATATTCTTAAAAAGACTGAATGATTGTACTGTATTACATAAATAATTTTTTTCAGTCTAAAGAAGGGTAGAGATAATTTATATCACAGACCGGTTACCTGGAAACTCAGCCGTTTAGGCTACATACTGTTCCATTTATCACTAAGGTAGGAATGAACAAAAAGACAGTTTCTACTACCTCATGCTTAACAGCACTTAACAGCATGTAGGGGACCTCTTCATCAAGCAAAAGAGGGGTATGTTTGACTGACCAACAGTAACAATCATGAATCTTACCAATTTTACTAACGTCACTTAGTCTGTACATCAAAGCATCAAGATGGTAGGCAAAGCATCCAAAGAAACTTTCTCAAGTGTGGTAAGCATTGGTCTGTATTTTACAATTCGGTTCTCTTTTTTTCAGTAGAGAAAGCTGTCAAGCTGTTCTCTCACTGCCTTTATTAACAAGCTGTGGTACCATGATGTTTATTCTTCCTGTTTTACTTGAGCCATCAAATTTATTATGATGATACCTGATTACAGTTACTGTAAATTTAAACACTACTTTGTTGTTAAGCCATGTAGGTACATGTACTCTACAGTGTACAGTTGTATTGCTTTAATTTTCTTACAAATTATCTATAGAGTATGTATTTTTAAATTAATTCTATCCATTATATGTGATATCAAAAGAAGAATTGTTTCATATATATGATGAAAATGATAGGATATTTGAATATTGAAAGTTAGAAGGACATTTCATTTACCAGGTTTCCTGTTTCATCCCTAAATTGTACCTGTATCAACAGCTTAGTGAGGTAAGATTTATAGACACCAAAAATACATTTTTCATCAAGCCATCAGTTTGATTTGTGGAGCAGCAGCACGCCAAGTTGAAAAGTCTATAAAAACTAGCACTGAATCTCTGTTTTGTCCTTGTTGACAAAGAGATCTTACATGGTTGTAGCTTTCAGTCTTAAAAAAGGACTGTGAGGGTCCGGTGTTTGCCAGGTGTCCTGGATGCCTGGTGCAGCAGCGTGTCCCTAAAGAACTCAGGAATTAAGGTTCCACTTAATTTCACTTTAGAGTAAACTTAGACTCAGGTATTTGCTACTAATTTTTTGCTTCACCAAACACTGGTTTAGCAATATTTTCCACTTACAAAGGGGGACATACTAAAAGCCCAAATGAGTTTCTTGTCGAAACTGTCAATGGGAACACAGCAGAACTGTGTGAAGATGTAACAGGTTGCCTGTGCCTTTTCACAGCTCCAGCCTCACACACTCAGAGACGCAGAAGATTTCTTGAGCAGTGAACACGGAACAGGTTATGCTTATTTTCATGAAGTGGAACAAGGGCTGCATGATGTGCCCACAGGAAGCACAACAACGTTCAGAGGAATGCCACACTCGGACTCACACAACAGCAAACATATGGCTTTGCAGTCTGGTCATATGGATGTCAAGATCTGAAAACTCATCACCTGAGTTGATGACGCAGTGACAAATATTTGCCCCCCAAGATGTTCACCCTCACCGTGGAAAAGGTTCTTTGCATATTCATGCAGAACTTCCTCTGCTCCAACTGGGGGCCATTGCCCCTTGTCCTGTCCCCACAATTGAAAAGAGGTTTGCTATTTCTCCCTGTCTCCCACAC
>VZTU01032057.1:0-14946 GCA_013400835.1 Zapornia atra
TCAATTAGCCATGCATTAACAACACTCTCCACAGACTTTGACCAAACGCTGCTCAAAGCCGAGTATGTGTGTGTTCGGGTGTGCGGCTGCAGCAGTCCAGGGGCACAGCCAGGCTTCAGCATCCTTCCCTCCAGCCCTCCCGAACATGACTTCCTCCACTGCAGGCGCATATTTCTCCATAATTGCCTTTCCCTGTGGTGCTGCTCGCCGGGGAAGCTGATGCTGCATCCATCCCTCACTGCTTAGCAGCAAGGAGTAGAAAGGGTCCCTTTTTTCCTCAGCCCTAATAAATATCTGCATGGTGTCCATTTTTATAGCTTCCTACTAGAAGCATGTAGTGCTGCATATTTACGTGCTCCCCATTTAAGAAGGTGACACCATCAGAGCAGGAGAGAGATTAACCCCCTACCACTAAGACATCTTTTTTCAAAGGGTTCTCACTATCAGCAGCTCATTGAGAGGATTACTTTTCTTTAAAAGGTCTAATGGAGATATTTGTCAGGTGATTTGAGGGATACATTTCAGCTATTAGTTTACTTCACCATTAGCAGACTCAGATGTTTCCAGCAGGGTGAGCTGCAGGACACTCCTTTCTAATTCCAAGTTTTATCAAGTTTCCCGTATTCCTGAATCCACCCAACATGCAGCCTCTCACCCACATCCCTGCCACACTTCATATCACCACAGTTTTTGAGCCCACTTACAGCTTAGATTGTTAAATCACAGTGCTACAGACACAGAAAGTCAGTGGCACAAATAGTACAAGCATGAGAAGCACTTCAGCTCCACAGCCAAAGGCCACAGAACAATCTGAATACGGCAGGTGCAGACTGCACACAGACATTGGGCTCCATCAGCAGAGGGGTGGCAGCAGGGACAGGGAGGGGATTGTCCCTCTCTGCTCTGCCCTCCTGAGGCCCCAGCTGGAGTCCTGTGTCCAGAGCTGGGGCCCCCAATACAAGAAAGATGTGGAACAGTTGGAGAGGGTTCAGAGGAGCCACAAGGATGATTAGAGGGCTGGAGCAGCTGCCCTACAAAGAGAGGCTGAGGGAGCTGGGCTGGTTCAGCCTGGAGAAGAGAAGGCTGTGGGGGGACCTCATTGCAGCCTGCCAGTCCCTGAAGGGAGCTGATAAGCAGGAGGGGATTCAACTTTTTAAAAGGATAGACAATGGCAGGACAAGGGGGATGGATTAAAACTGAAGGAGGGAAGGGTTAGATTAGATATTAGGGGGAAGCTTTTTCCAGAGAGAGTGGTGAGGGGCTGGAACAGGCTGCCCAGAGAAGCAGTGGATGCCCCGTCCCTGGGGGTGTTCAAGGCCAGGTTGGATGGGGCCCTGGGCAACCTTGTGTAGCTCCAGGCCTGGAGGTTGGTGTCCCTGCCTGTGGCAGGGGGGTTGGAGCTCTATGATCCTTGGGGTCCCTTCCAACCCAGACCATTCTATGATTCTATGATTTCTCCCCCTCATTGTGTACTGCACCTATATGCTCACCTCTGCACCAGGCTGACTGCATATACATAATACCAATTCCTAGCCTGTAAAAGTGTCACCTTCTCTATTTTATTCCATTATTAGGGGGATTTTCCTTATAAAACCCTTCAACTCTCAAGAGTGATAGTCCAGGATACATTTCTCCCCTGATAGCATACTTATAACAAGCCCAGCAACTTTTGTTGTTTGTTTTTTCCTAAATTATTGAAAGGATTTGGTAGCAAAGTGTGATAGAAATAAACACAAACAGTGGATCTATAAATAGAAACAGGCAGCACTAAGTAAGTCAGTGGAAAATGTTTCCTGACATGTCATACTTGGTTCACAATGATTCTGAAAATTGGATAGTGAAGATAAGCTATTGCAACAGGAGATTGTCTTTCAGAAAAGTCACTTGATGAAAAATATTATATGAACTGATTATTTCAAGAAGCAGGACGCCTCCCCTATTTGGCAGCACTTCACTTTTCCCCTAAAAATGCTTGAAGGGTGACTTGTGTCAGATAAAATTATTCCAGCAAAGAACATCCATGTAGAGAAGATTACACAGCTCCCTAACACAAGCTGTCACAGGGTGCCATGGTATTTTGTCCATACAGCCAGCAATAACTGAATAGCCTGACCATGGCATTTGGCATCAAGCACACTCCCCCTATGAACTCTCAGAGGCTGAAATTACACAGGAAAAGGGTGGAGGGATTCAGTGGAGCTAATAGCAATACTCAAAACATCTAAAGAGAAGTCCCAGCCCTGCAGCTGTTTGGCAACATAAGGGGCACCACACCAGCTTTCCATACAAATGCTGCTTAGCCACAAGCACAGAATCACACAAGTTACTTCAAGATTTAACCTCCCAGTGCCACTACCATCAGGGGAAGCACAAGCCAAACCAGGAGAAATCAACAGGAGGAGACCCAGGGGACTCACCAGGCTCTCCTAGCAAACCTCCAGCTGAGCTAGCAATGCAGGCATGATATCCAGGCCATGGTAGAACTAGGAGTGTTGCTCCTGCAGCACAGGAAAGAAAAGGAGAAGGGCCCCAAGCTGAGGCTAAAGAGCCCCCGAGGCCAGGCAGGGCTGGGCAACCAGGTGAGGCCAGTTAGGCCAAGCGGGCCCATCAGCAGCTCAGGGCCAGGGCACCTGTGGGATCTGCCCATGGAGGGTCCCCTCCAACTCAACAAGGGGAAAGGGCCTGGCTTCCCCAGTCTAAATAACACATTTCTGAATAATGACACCCATTTCTCTTTTCTTTCAGTGTTTCACTGAGACCAGATCCCCAAACTGGTAGAATCAAGGGAAATCTTTCTCCTGATCTCTCAGGTGCTTTGGATCAGGCACTTGCAGAGCTATTTGTGGCATTTGGGTTTTATTCTGCATTACAGATTGAACCTATTGTTAATCAAAGCACAGGTGACACTATCAGAAAGACAATGTGACATTTCCATGCCATTCTACGAGTTTAAACAAGATTCCATGAAGCTGACCTTTTCTCAGTCAAATTATAAATGTCAAAATCACAGGAATCCATCTTTCAATTACTGTCACCTTGAAAGTGAAAAATGCTGGAGGCATTACACTTAAAACATTACCAAGCCCAGATATAATTCAAATGTGATCTCCCCTTTCAGGATGGATTCTTCATTTCTGAAATGCAATTAATCTTATTAAGCCTACTGCTAGGGAGAGGCCTGTGAGGAATAGCAGGAGCAGGGCTGCCCCAGCAGGGAGGGCAAGCCAGAAGCTGAAGATACCCATGGCATGGACTGGGAAGTGACTGCACCAGCAGGACACAGCTGGGAGCTGCTGGGGCACAGGTGTTGCCCTGTCGATTGCTGCCATGCTGATTGAAGCCCTGCCTGGCCCTCAGGGCAGGCAGGATTCTTGGTTTTGGTTTAGCTTGAATCTTGTAAAGCCCAGTTAAAAAATTTCACTTTTGCTGGCTGGCATCCTCAAAGAAATCTGACAGCCTCAGCAGAAGCTCCAGCAGCCCATCCCACAGTGAGACAGGGCCACCAGGAGGTGGAGATGGACATAGGAGGTCCTCTCTGGAATGGCACCAGCTTGGCAGAAGGCATCACTGGAAGTCACACACTTCTCCCTGGGTCAGACATACCTGAAACCACAGGCTGGCTTCATGTGGTTTGTATTATGGTCGTTGTCCAAGAGGGACCCCTGCATTGTTTTCTACCTGCCAGTGCTGCTGGGGATGCTGTCAGCCAGGGGCAGGCTAAGCCCCAGCTTGCAACTACCTGACTTGGGGTGCCCACACAGACCCTTCCACTCCATACACTCAGCCTCAGGTACCTTCTTGCCAAAAGCCACACCAACTGTCATCATTCACTCCATCAATTACCAGCAAGGCAGAGGAGTAAAATGCAGCATTTATTACTTTTCTAAACACACACCTTCAGATTATCACTCATGTTCCTTGTCTCCACAAGCTGCACACTCATGTCACAAGTATGAAAGGTGTAAAAGAGTTCAACTCAAAGTGATGAGACTCCAAATGCTTGTCTCAAGAATATTCTGTACTTCAGGTTTTTAATCAGAGAGCAAAATCAGTCTGATACTTCATTGATCCCTTTTCCTAATCAGATCAGCCAGTGGACGTATTCTTTTTTCTTCCCACATTGGGACTGACAGTTTTAATCTGTCCTGTATATTCCCCTTAACAAAGATATTTGTTTAATTCCATCATGCCAAAGATACTTCTTTTCTAAGTGCTGCTCAGCTGGGAAGACCTTCTGTTGTCAAGTATCAACTCTGCTATTTGTTTCTGTGTCCCAGAAAGAGGGACCCCACGAACAGAGAGCTTTTCTTAGCACCACTCAGGCACATGTGCCGAGATGAGCGTTGCTGGGACCTTACAGCACATGAAGCAGGAGAGAAGTATGGAAATGACCAGCCTGTTGCCTGTGGTGCTGAGGCAAGGTCGTGCCTGAGGAAGCAGGGGGTGCCTGGAGCTGCTCATTTCCCCCCTCAGCAGCCACCTTTCCCTGCAAGAGAGGAAGGCATGGGCACTAGCAGCAGGGAAGAAGGGTCTCTGGTCCCTGGAGAGCAAGTCTTTCTAACCCTCTTCTCTTTCTGAGGGTCCCACTTTCCTTCCAGAAAACTTTCCTCCAAGTGAGTTCCCTCAGAAGAGAAGAAAAAGCCCAGAACCACTTTTTAAAACTCAGCCTGAAGCATCCTCAGAAAAGTTCTGTTTGAGGGGAAATGCTGCAAGGCAGAAATGATCTGGAGTTCCTGCTGCTCTTTAAAGACAAGTTGCATTTTTCCTTTTGCTTTTTCTCTCTCCTTTGAAAAGAATGAGACTACAAGTCCAGCTTGTCAAAAAGGTAGCAAATATTTCTGTTCAAAGCAGCTATGCACACCAGGGTTGATATTTCACACACAATCTACTTCTATTGCAGTTCTATTTTGTATTTCAAAACAGGATCTTTCTCTGCAGGGGTGAATGTCAAGTGTTTAATTCATCCATCTCTCTCCCTGTACATCTGTCCCACTATCCATACATCCATGAAGTTATAGGATGCTCCTAATCATAATATCTGAGCACTCTTTGGAGAAAGGATTGCTACTTTTAACACAGAGTTTGGGCTAAAAAAGGGAGAAATATATATATAAATATACCAAAGAGTCCAGGAAGGCCCCTAAGAATCAGTTATTGCTTTTTGTTTCCCAGAGCTGAAACATATGTCAGTATTAAGCAACAGCATAAAGCCCCTAGATAGATGCACAATCATTTATTAATTACATCTAATGCAACCAGAAGCCCTTGGACATTGATATCCTGCAATGAAACTATTTATTATGGATCATTAGTGTGGCTTCCTTGGATGGGACTGTAAGTTCACCAAAAGGAGTACCACAGATGAAGAAACACCTGTTTTTTCTCTTCCTGCTCTTGCTCATGTTATTCCATCTTTTTCATTTCTTCTCTCCTCTCATGGTAGCAGTGCTGAATCCTAACAAGACATATGCATTTTACTGTACTCAGTCATTTCCATGCTAATTAATTCAGGTTCCAATATCTGCATTTTGTACGGGTTTGGTAAATCCCTCTTAAATTGGTAATTTCAGCCTAAATCTTCTCCCATGGCAGAGAGAATATTTCAGCTCCTGCCCATCTCTGCTTACAATGTCGGTGCAGGGATTATTTTAATTAAAATGCTAGGTGAGAAAATCATTAGAAAGATAACAAACAGGCCAGATCACCCATTACCCGTGGCTGGTATATATATATATATGGGATTCTAATCCAATTTATGAAGCTTTCAAGCCAGTAAAACAATTAATTTTAAAATGCATTTCAGTCAAGATGAAAAACGACTTTGTTGTGTGCTTTGTTTTTTAAGGTGCAGGATGAATAAACCACAGAAGACAACAGAAAACCATTTTCTTCTTGTTTTCATTTATTAATGATACAAATGCAGTGATTACTCCTAAGTGAAATTCATCAGAAGTCTCCTGGTTGTTTGTATACAACTTTACTGCTAGTTGGAATCCTTCAAGTACTTTGAAAGGGATGTTAGAACAGATTATTTTTCCAGTGTTAATTGCTTTCACTCAAATACTCTGACAGGAAAACACCAGCCAGAGGAACATGTCTTCCCCCTGCTGCACTCAGCGATGATGTGGTCTCACCTTGGGCACGGGGTGCTGTGCTGGGCCCCACCATTTAAAGGATGTGTTGGTCCCCCATCATGTCCAGAGGAGGTCAGCCCAGGCAGGTCCACTGGGGAGCTGGTGGGGTCTGTCCCCTTTGGGAGAAAGCTGCTGAGGACAACCTCACAGCTCTCTGCAGCTCCAGGGGAGGGATGTGAGGGAGGTGCTGAGCCCTTCCCTGGGATGCAGGGCAGGACGCCTGGGAATGGCTCTAAGCTGCACCAGGGAGGGTCAGACTGGGTGTTGAGTGGCATCATTTCAGTACCTGGTGGGTGGTCAAACCCTGGGACAGGCTCCCCAAAGAGTTGGGAAGGGGATTAGGGCAGTGTCTGCTGGCGTCTCCAACTACAGAAATCACTCACCCTTCTCCAGGATGAAATTAAGTGGGTTGCAAACAGTATCTGACAGTAAACAGGTGCATTTTACAGTTCCACTATCTAACCACTTAGATTTGCAGCCCAGCAAGATGAATGCCTCGAAACCCATTTATTCTGACTCCTATACTACAGCCAGATATTCATACTCATTAATCCAGACGAAATGGGACACAAGTTCAAATCTCATCTGGCTTTGAGTCTGATTTAAGGACACCAAATCCTGCTGCAACTCACAAGCCTGGAATGACAGACTGCCCAAAGAAGACTCTGCTGCCCTGGAATATCCCATTCTTCCCACTTGCAGGTGCTAGACAGCTCTTAAAACCTTCAAAAGAATATTACATATTCAATAAATCTAAGTGACATTATTAGGTATTAGATACTGAAATTATTAGATATTAGATACTTGTTACTATGCAAGTACATACAATATCATTACCTTACATTATGTATTTCACTGAGCTCAAAACTGTAATTATGATGTTGG
Organism: Zapornia atra; assembly: GCA_013400835.1. Taxonomy (NCBI): domain Eukaryota; kingdom Metazoa; phylum Chordata; class Aves; order Gruiformes; family Rallidae; genus Zapornia; species Zapornia atra. The sequence goes on from VZTU01032057.1 coordinate 7,020, forward strand.
GTTATGTTACTATTATAAAAAAAAAACAACCCACAGTAGCAAAATCAAAGCAATGCAGAAAAAAAAGCTCATCACTATACAGTAGTAAGTGAAAGTACTGAAAAACAGGATAGTGTGTAATTAGACATAAAGTGTGTCCAAGCAGATACTTAGAGTCTTCATTACGATGCAGGACAATAGGTCACTGAAGGCAAAAATATGCTCCAAATACAATAAAAGTCACCATCAATTTTGCATGCTAGAGGAACCTTTAAAAATCATAGAAGTGTGTAGTTAAGATTATCAAGTCCAACCATTAACCTCAAACTTCCAAGTCCACCAGCACCACATCTACACATCTTTTAAATCCCTCCAGCAACAGTGACTCTCCCACTGCCCTGGGTGGCCTGCCCCAGTGCTTGACAATCCTTTGGGTGAAGATATTTTTCCTAATAGCCAATTTAAACCTCAACTGGCACAACTTGAGGCCATTTCCTCTTGTCCTATTGCTTGTAACTTGGGAGAAGAGACAGCCCACCGCCTGGCTACAACCTCCTTTCAGGTATTTTTAGAGAGCCATCAGGTCTCCCCCAAAGCAAATGGAAACAAAAGAAAGTATTTCTTGTCTAACCCAGTATAAAATACATTTCATAGCAAAACACAATCAGGAACAAGAGGAGGAAAAAAATACATCTTATTTTTATGCCAAACCTATATCATATAATAATAGTTTGAGAACTCACTGTATTTGTAACCTCAGTTTCAGTACAAATGCTGTGTTCATTAAAAAGAAATATAGTGTGGCAGGGCTGGATTTATCACAGGAGTTTGCACGCTGCCGTAAAGAATGTCCTCTATTAATGACAACAGCTGTTGGTTTAATAACCCTAGAAAAGATCATTAAATTCCTTCACATTTCCCAGAAACAGATGGAAGAAATGCAAAAGTGTTAAAACATATGGGAGAACATATTGAAATCCAGCAGCCTCCTAAAGCAGTTAGGAATCCTAATGCTGCAATCTCCTGGTTTACACTGGTCTCCTCGTGCGTGCCCAAGGTGTGTGTATTGTGGAGATTATGTAAATACTGAAAAGAGGATCGAAGAGGCTGGATGTGCTGTAGGCAGCATTTGCTCTGACAGTTTATCATCACTTATGCTATGTTTGCAGGCACAGATTTCCTCTCCCTGCTATTTCCTTGTGAGCTGCTTTGCACCTAGAACTTCGCAACGTAAAAAAAATCTCCACACAGAGAGGAATCTTTTCATCAAGGAACTGGTAATAAGCCTGTGAATGTAGGTCACCTTCTGCACTTCCCAGAACAAGGCAGAGATTCATTTCAGGAAAGGGGAATTTCCCAGGAGCTTGCAATAGAAATCACAACAGGCCCCAGATGCCATTCTTTCTGTCCAGGGTCACTGTGGCATTCATACATTGGCATGTAACTTAGGCAACCTTGTGCACAAGCCTTGAACCCTGCACCTAGGAATCACAGAATCACAAGGTTGAAAAAGACCTTTGAAGATCATCAAGGCATCCCAGTGAAGTACTGTTGGTATTGTTGCTAACAAGGGCAAACAATCGTGGCAAAACCTGAAGCCCAAAGTCACAAGGAAACTAAAATGGGAGCCCAGCCATTTCCACCTGGTGTTTGCAGTACATATATTCCCCCCCTTCCTTTTTTTTTTTCCCATTTCCCATGTATTTTGGGTTTCCTCAGCACATGGCAGGGCACTCCCATGAAGAAGGCTGGCGAGGCCAGCTGAACTCAGCACTGCACAGCCTTCATAAGCACAGGGGAGAGCAGGATCATCCTGACAGACCAGACCAGGCCGTAAGGTAAAGCTGTGTGACTACTGGAAAAAATGAGCTGATGGAGGGCAGCACAGGGAGACAGATACAGCTGAATGCTCTTTGGTTTTCCTCTAGAAGATTATTCAGCCACCCATACAGCTAGCAATACTGAAAACAAAGCAAAATAGAACCCAAAAAATCCCATGAATGTAGAATAAGTAGGGGTCTAGCAGCTTCTGACCTTGATTTAGGCCAAATAGGAAATCTGTCCTCAAATATGCATATGCAAGAGAAATTACTTGCCAACAAATTCTTGGATAAATCACCAATAATGGATAACTGAAACCTGGAAACACCGCTGGCCCAGGTCTGTGGTGTGCACAATGAAACTGCTGTGTGTGAAGGCAAGGAAGGAAATGTCCTGACATGAAATTCAACTGCACAGGCCCCTGTCCTCATCAAAGCTGCTAAAAAGATTTAAAAAAAAAAAACAAAACCCAAACAAAACCCTATCAGAACTTCAATGGGATTTTGTATCAACTTTAGTTGGAACTGATTTAAATGTAAAGACCAGACTTCTTTGTCAGAGGTTGGATCATGATTCAAGAGGTCTGGGACTAATTGCAATGAGATTTTTGAAGGAACTCATGCCTCTACACAGAGGCCAACAGAGCAAGGGCAGCTCTCCTGCTCTGATCACCTCTAATGGCTGTAAATAAAACAGAGACTTGACTGTTGAAAAGTCACATCCTTTCTTTTGGAGGGGAAAAAAAGAAAGAAAAAATTGTTTCTGCAGTGATTACGTACTGAGATACAGGATGCTAGCTTGGGTGTTCTTGCCAGGTTAATAAAGTTTGAGGGTAGGCAGGGAATTTTCGATAGCACAGATGGAGGTATTAAGTGGCAAACTGCAAATTTAGTGCTTGGAAGGCACACAGGGTGGAAAAAAGCAGAGAATCTATCATTACTAGTTCTTTTCTATTATCAGATTACTCTGCCTGCAAACAGCTAGTGATGACTAAATAACGTTGATTTGCATTGATGTGTGCCTCAAGCTCTCCAAAGGGAAATCTGACATATAACTCAATTAGCCAGTCAGAACTAACATGATTACAGACACACAATGCTGTCCTATTTTCTTGTTGCAACTTCCCTTTCTTCTGATTTAAGTTGCTTTAAGGGCACCTTAATGTTTTGTAATGTTCCAGCAAAATCTGTTTTTCCTGCGTTCTCTAATCTAATCCTTTGTTGTCATTTTTTTCTGTGAGTTGTCACAAACTGTACCCTGCTTGCTACAAGCCATCCCTGCCCTCTCATTACACATATCAGGTGTGGAATACAAGGATTTCAGGTCCCACTGTCAGCCACATCTTGAAGGCATCACACAACAACATACAATTGCAGGCTGCCACAGGCCAGCATGAAGAGAACAGTGATGATCAGTCATTTGTATGCAAAGCTCAAATAATAAAACATCAGCAACATGCCTGGAACCTGTGCAGAGGTGGCACACCAGCATTGTTATTTTCTGTTTATCAGCAGCCAAAAAAGGAGGTTAGTTTAAGAAAATACAAGCATAAATCCCCTGGTAAATTAGTCCTAGCTTAAGCCTAAGGCTTTTGAGAGATTTCTTCATTTCTTCCACACAGGACAAAATGAATACATGGAGGAAAGGAAGATTTCACTGAGTTTATAACTTTGTCCTCAAAGTGGGAATAGGGAAGAAGTTGAGAGGGACATCCAAGTCTGTTCAATACGAAACACTAAAGTCAGTTCAACCTGAAAGAGAGGGGAGGAAACAATGCTATTTGTCAGTGTAAGAGCCCAGCAGAACAGCACTTTGCCCATGTTGCACCTGCTGACACGTAACAGCAGACATCGAGATGTCTCTCACACAAGGGGAAACGATCTGGCAGGGCAGACCTTAGACTCCAAATGACAGAGATCTGATTTACAGAAAACACAGAGCCTGCAGGTATTTCCATTCCAGTAATTATTTTTTTGGGATGTGCTTGTTTTCCAGCTAAATTGAAGATTACAATTTGCAGCACAGCAGGGAGCTAGTGGCAGAAGAAAATGAAGTGCAGACTGAAAACCAGCCAGCCAGAGGACAGAGCCTCAGTGGTTTTTCTTTCCAGCATAGTCTGGAATGCATGTGTGGGCCAACAGTCTCAGGCAGGATTTCTCTTTCCCTGCTCAGCTCATACAGGCTTTGACCAGGGTACAACAGACTCAGAGGTTTTCCAGAGAGGTTTTCCTTAGGGCATGAGGGACAAGCATCAGTTTTCCTGCTGCTGACAGCAATGTAACTGAGAAATAAGAGCTGATTATGTCATATTTACCTTGAGGTGTGATCAGTGAAACAATTTTTAATGCAACCAGGTAAAATTAAGATCTGATTAAGCCTGATTAAAAATAGTTCCCCCCAATGAATTATGTCTGGGACAACACCTGTAAAGGCTCAAAAGGAAGGTAAGTAACAAATCCAATTACTTCTGAGAGGCTCAGCGGTGCACTGGAGTGCAACTCATGCTTCTAAAATTGCCACTTTCTCTGTTAAAGATAAGCCTGAACTCAGAGAAACATAAGAACATTCAGTCATTCTGTTTTCCTTATTGCATGATGTGGTGAAACCTCCTATCTCACAGGATGCTGTTCTTTTGTATTGTTTTCCAGTTATACATCCATAAGCTCCCAACAGTCTCAGTATCTCCACTTTGCAGCCGGGGAAGATGGGGAATGAGCAGGAGAATGCTCTGCCCACAGTAACCCAAGAGATGGGGATGGAGAACACATTAGAAATCCAAACCATAAACACATTATAGTCCTCACTCAGATGAAGAGAGGTATTTCTTACATTTTCAGTTTTTCTGAACAGATGTACAGGAGCCATTGAAGAATATAAGTACCCAACACGAATCCACTATAGAGTATCTTCCTTCTTTCTCTATTGCACATCTGAGATGTGTCACAGAATCACAGAATCGATGGGGTTGGAAGGGACCTGGAGAGCTCATGGGGTCCAACCCCCCTGCCAAAGCAGCTCCCCAGCTCATATTACATAGATAGGCATCCAGACGAGACTTTAATATCTCCAGAGAAGGAGACTCCACCACCTCCCTGGGCAGCCTGTCCCAGGGCTCCCTCACCCTCACTGGGGAAAAGTTCTTCCCCATGTTGGTGTGGAACTTCCTATGCTCCAGTTTACAGCCATTGCCCCTAGTCCTGTTCCCACAGACCACTGAAAAGGGGCTGGCCAATTCCCCCTGCATCCCATGCCTAAGATATTTATAAACACTAATTAGGTCCCCCCTAAGTCTTCTTTTCTCCAGACTGAACAGTCCCAGCTCACTCAGCCTGTCCTCACAGGGGAGATGCTCCAGGCCCCTAATCATCTTCGTAGCCCTTCTCTGGACTCTCTCCAGGAGATCCCTGTCTTTTTTATCCCAGGGAGCCCAGAACTGGACACAGTCAAGCAATGAACTTTTCTGCAGTTCTTTATTGACAAAGTAGAGAGACTAATTGCCATTCCAGTGGAAGCCAAGATTGCAGTCTGGATATCGGTACATATTGAATGTGTGAGCTGAATGGCAACACAGTAAGACAGAGTAAGTCACATACGCCTTTGGGTGACGTTATTTTGCTGTCCCAGCAGGGACTTTACACAGAGTCAGCCTTCTCTGACTCCTTTGTGGAGGAAAGAAGTCTATCCTCTGCCTTTCTAGGCAGCTGGGGCTTCCTGGAGACATTTTGCTGGCACACTCAAGAAAGCAGCACTACAAGACAGCTGGCTGGGCTCTGGAGCCTGGGGCCAGAGCATCAGTTAGTAAAAGTGGGTAGGTTCAGTGGTGCTGAAAGTTTTAAGGGATTTCAGAACTGTGCATGGAGGATGTGCAGGACTGTGCTTCCAGAGGAGAGCTCCTCAGGCCTCCAAAGTGGTGCTGTGATCAACAGCCTTGAAACAATAACCAGATGGCACTCTGAGTCCCAACTAGTTTGGACAAGGAGCTCAATACAGTTGCTCCTGGCCTCACTATCTCTCCAAAAGCAGCTCTGCTCCTCACATGTGTCTGCTCCTGCACCCATGTAGGAGTGGGAATGGGGTCCCTGCAGGTATCCTCTTCTGTCCCATGGTGGGGACCACGCACGAGGCCAGCACCAGCCTCACCACTGCAGCCCATAGCAGCTGGGCCGCCACCATGAAGAGCACAAATAGTGTCTTTTCTGTGTTTTCTCAGCTTTTAGCAAGGCTGCAGAGGTCTGTCTCCTTTTCATAGGTCTCTCAGCAGAATAATCTTCTGCCTCTACTTAACAGCCCTTCTTAGTATTACCTGGCTGCTACACTCCTCTTCCTCCTTGCCCACCTTTTCTATTTACTGCAGACAGACAGGAAAGTGGCTACTTTTGACAGTATTTTCTACCACTCAAGGAAATGCTTTCAAGCAGCTGCTGAATTTTATCTACTATTTCCTTCCAGTCATTTCCCAAAAGGCCCAATTTGCCTTTTACTTACCTGTATCTTCCCTTTTTGTGGGCTGCCATAAAGGGGAGATCTGAAGGCCTGCTCTGGACTTACCCTGCCCACTCCGGCCTGGCCAAGCCCCACCAAACCACTAAGGCACCTCCATCTCTGGAGCAGCCAAGGCCACCCACTGCAGGAGGACAACGCATTGGCAGTTGGCACACATGCACCCTGCAATGTGTCTGACCCAAAACCCAGTGACGACAAGACCAGACTTGCATTTTGTTGAACTTGGACAGCAACAGATGTGAGGGTCTGAGCAGCAGAAGATGGCATACAACAGGACTGAGCAGATCCTTCCTGTTGAAAACATGTCACATCTCCAGCCCTGGGCATGCTGTCCTTGCCCTAGGTCAGTCAAAATGGCACCATTTCACATCATCTATAGCGGGGACAAACGGGCAGTATCAGCCTTCAGAGGGACACATGCATAACAGCAGCAGTTTCATTTTGAGGGGAAAGTACAAAAGCACATAAAGCAGACCTTCTACTTGAGCATGAAAACACTATCAATAAGATGGAGGGAGAGAATAGAGAATTCACAAAGGCATTTTCCCCTCTCTCTGTTCCCCAGTAGGTCTAATATCAGAACGCCTCAGCCCTCCCAAATGATTCATTTAACCTTCACAGTTTAATCATAACAATAATATTTGTCCTTTTCTCACAGCACCTGATGATTGCTGTATTCATTACACCAGAGCTGTACATCCTCTGAAAGGAAGCACTCAGATGCTAGTCAACCACAAGGCATATATTTTCTCCCCGGGTGCTAGCCAAGAGTTTGGAAATAACCTTTGTAATATACAGTAACCACCAGGCTGTAATAGCTTTTGTTCAGCTGCCAAGAAAGGTTATAAAGTTTTGCAGGGATTTGTTCTGAGCAGCTTCCCCTTTAGCTTTAAAGGACATTTCTGAAGTCCATTTCACCGATTCTTCCCTCCCTGGAGATCCTCTCTCAGCATCACTGGGTGCTCAGGAGTCAGCCATGTGTGAGAATCTGCACTGACTCAGGTCCATCCTCCCACAGGTAGCTCCTCAGACAGACCCAGTGAAGCTGGTCGCGGTGCTTGTGAGATGGACAGACCCCAGTGTCCCCTAGCCTGGAGAGCTTGGGTCCTTGTGGTCAAGAAATTCAAAGATGCTTTTGGGCTGTGACTCACTGGATTAAGTTCACCATCAAACCCTAGCATGGGATCAGCTTCCTGCTGGATTCCCATGTAGGCATCTACTGACTGTACTGCCAGAGCTGGGATGGTTTGCTTCAGGCACAGAAGTGAATCTGCCACAGCCAAACCCTGCCTCAGAAGTCCCAAAGCAGGCACCACGTGCCCGGTCCTGCTCGGGTCCTCCTGTCCAGCACATCACCAGCTCCAACATGAACAGCCATTAGGCAAGATTCTACGCCTGAAAAATCTGTTTGGCAAGTCTCTGCACACTAAAAACCTTGAAAATACTTCAAGGCCTGACTGCAAGAAGTGTCACACCTATGAACAAAGCATCATTCACTGACTAACCTGCAAAAACACAGAATCACAGAATCAGAATCGATGGGGTTGGAAGGGACCTCGAGAGCTCATGGGGTCCAACCCCCCTGCCAAAGCAGCTCCCCAGCTCATATTGCACAGGTCGGCGT
>VZTU01032057.1:15510-39437 GCA_013400835.1 Zapornia atra
AAAAAAAAAAAAAAATCACAACCACTTGAAATTTAGCTGACATCAGCACTGATTTCAGGGCCTTTGCACCCTTGAAGTACTACCTTGGCAATCCTACCCACCTAGATACTGCAATCCCAGCAGCTAGGCTGTGATCATACCTGCTGCCAGTGGGTCCCCACACTGCCTGTCCCTGAAGCACGCCCCATGCTGATTCCACCCTGAAGTTAAGATGCAGGACACCTTGTCATCACTGCCATTTACCAATTACCTCCTCCAAAACATGACCCTCCCATGAAAGCCAGGGCAGGATTATTATGACAGAGCATACTTTTTATTGCAAATTACAGCCTTATTAAAATTCATAAAGGATAAACTTGAAGGAGAAAGGCTCTACTTCTTCATTAATCTAAGTCACAGATTACAGCCTTCTTCCTTTCTTAGCTCCCCAGTAAACTGTAATTGCACAGCAATCCATGAAGGAGGATTTAAAGGCTTGTGAGACGTAGCATGTAGTGGACACTAACTCCTTCTGGTATGTTACAAAATAACATCACATTTTCAGTTCAGGAAGATGAACTGTACATATTACTTGATTAATTTAGAATAAAAGCATCCCCACACCAGCACAGGTCAGGGGACAGCTAGTACCCATTCTGCTAATACAATCCCCCCACAAATATTGAGCCAAATATTTGCCCCGTGTAAGTCAATGGAGCTTTATTGACTTCCTCTGAACAACACCCATTTGTAGTAGTTCATGATCCAAACTATTAATTCTCATCTACCCTGCACACAACTCTGTGCCTCTCAGACTGAGCTGGCTGCACAGCCTAGGAAGCTGTCATCACTGGCCGCTCATTACCACCTAGAGAGGAACCTGGCCTCATTGAAATTTAGCATGGTTCTGCTCAAGGTCTCTGTCCTGAGAGACCCCAAACCTCACAACAAGATGCAGTACCTGAACACTGACTGTTCCTTGTCCATATGAATGCTGGCAAGCATGACCTTGTTCCCAGTGCTGCACCGCCACTGTGTTCCCAGGACCAGGTATCACATTCCAGGCTGTGGAGACACTTATCTCCAACTGAGGATGCAGCAGCATTTCATAGCTAAAGGGAAAGAAAACAACCAGATAGATGTAGTCCCCAGGGACATCAGTACAACACAGTCCTGATGACTGAAATCTCCACAACACTGTTTGGCCAAAGATGGAGAGCCTGGTATGCTATTAGGAAGGTTAGGGTTGCATGCTTTAACTATGGTATTGAATATACAATAGGCTAAAATAATTGAAAACCTGCAGGTGTCTGGATTTCTTATTCTGTTCCTCACCTGCAATGTCATAAATGTTATCCATTGGCAAACTTTAAACAAATAATTTATTACTTCCTATACAGGAGAAGAGTTTATCTACCAAGTTGTGCTTCAAGGTAATTTCAAAGCAGGGCCTCTTAAAGCTGTTTTCATTTTCTTCTGGCTGTATTCAAACAGTACCATCTGTTTATCTAATGCAGCCTTTTGAATGCATGCACCAGTAAAGTGATGGATGTAATAGATGCATTAGGTCATTAATCACTGATTAATTGCCTTAAAAATAAATATTAATCTTTGGGAATTTTATTTTTCTGTTCTGATAGGGGACTAAAAATCTGTCTAGATATTAATGTTCCAAATAACGTATGGTTTGCTCAAGTGAAAAAAGGATCCATTAGATTCAGAAAGACAGTCTGATAAAATGTTTTCATTAGGAGATGTATATGTAATGGTTTAAACATTTAATTAAATATTTCTCTGCCAGTCCAAGAGATATCTTCCTTACAAACACTTAAGACAGTTGAATGGATAAAGTGGGGTTTATTCAGCTATAACTGAGAAGATTAATGCAATTTCCTTGTTAAGGCCAACTCCCACACAGTTACCCTGACTTTATGGCTCTTCCAAAGCCTTCACAACTTGGGGGAAATCAGCAGTTTTCCTGACCTTGGCAAGGCTTTCCCATGGCTGAATATCTGCTCCCCCAGACAAACACAAGCATCAAAGCTGGGACCCCACAGGACTGAGTGCATTTAAAGCACAGCAAATAAAATCCTCCTTCATCAACTGGCCTGCAACTTACTGCACGTTGCCAGGTCAGGAAAGCAGCACCTCTGGCCTTGGCTCAGTGGATGGATGCATGCAGCTGCATGCAGAAGGCTTTAGAAATTTGTTATCTTTTTATATCATGTGCAGTGAAGCCTTGTATCTCCTCAGTAAGCTTGGCACTGAGTGCCCACGTAAATTGATTCCTACAAATAGGCTGGCAGGCAGTTTATGAGCTATCTACAACACACTGCACCTTCTTTGTGTACACAAATAATTATAAGTTCACTCTTTCAAAAGACTTCTTTTTCTTCAGCAAAACCCAATTACAACATTAAGCCATAAATCTAGGTCTTGTCTCATTGTTTATTTATGGTAATTTTCATAAACAAATGATTCCTGTCTTCACTAAATTGATAGCACAAAATGAGCAACTTTATCAAAGTCACCCTAAACTATGTATAAAGCAATCATGTTTTTGTAAATCCAGCTCAGGTATGTAATTATCACAAATAATATTTCCCACATTACTCACTTGAGCAGGATGATATTTCAGTGAAATTTGGCTAATAATTGATTGTTTTGAAAAACATCATTTCAATTCACAAGGATATACGCAAGTTTATAGGCTTTATTTGTATGCACACATTTCTACCTGCCCCTTCATAGAATCATAGAATGGCCTGGGTTGGAAGGGACCCCAAGGATCATAGAGCTCCAACCCCCCTGCCACAGGCAGGGACACCAACCTCCAGGCCTGGAGCTACACAAGGTTGCCCAGGGCCCCATCCAACCTGGCCTTGAACACCCCCAGGGACGGGGCATCCACTACTTCTCTGGGCAGCCTGTTCCAGCCCCTCACCACTCTCTCTGTAAAAAACTTCCCCCTAATATCTAATCTAACCCTTCCTTCCTTTAGTTTTAATCCATCCCCCTTGTCCTGCCATTGTCTGCTCTTTTAAAAAGTTGAATCCCCTCCTGCTTATCAGCTCCCTTCAGGGACTGGCAGGCTGCAATGAGGTCCCCCCACAGCCTTCTCTTCTCCAGGCTGAACCAGCCCAGCTCCCTCAGCCTTTCTGTGTAGGGCAGGTGCCTACCACTGTGCATCATCATCAAACCTGGAAATTTAACCCCCACAGCTCTGTAACCTGTTCCAAGGGAATCCTACAGGTTAAAGGGGTTAACTCCCTACAACACTTTTTTTTTTTGGCCTTTGTTTTGCTAATTCAATAATAAATTGTGATTCTTATCAATATGAAGGTAACTTTGGTTTTGAGAATCTGTATCAGCACATTTCATCATCATCTCAAAACCCATTTCTCATTCCTGTAGAGGACTTGTGTACACTCTTTGAGAGAGTCTTGTGAAGATAGGTTAGCAAGGGAAAATGTCTTGGTTAATTTATTCTGTGGAAATGGCTTGTCAGTCCAGGTCTCTAGTAAGTTCTCTTTAGTACCTTGCTACACTATTCAAATGTCACTATCATTACTACTCTCCTCCTAACCCAACTCTGAAGCCAGGGACACCCCACAATAGCAGCCCTGGTGGGAGGAGTTCTTTGTTTTGCAGAGAAACTTCTGCAGAGGTGCAAAGACTGTAAGCTCCTCACTGTAAGCTCCTCCAAGCATCCAGCTACATTTCCTCATCCTTAGCAGGACGCACCCACCATCAGAAGATAAGACAGCAAATATACCTTCTTTCCCTAACAAAGATATGCTGCAAGTCCACTGCATGCTGCTTATCAAAACGTGGGACTCTTGGTTATCAAAAAAACCCTCCAAGACTGATAGCACATTTAAGACTATTAATCTTGATTGCAATCAAATTCATAAAGGAAAAACTCAAGCATTATTGCAGGGTAATTATGAAAGACACCCCTAGATCAAGTCACACTGTACAAGCCATGAGACACAGTTGTCAGGTCAAAGAGCTACCGACCAGCACAGGCTGCCATAAGGAAGGAAACAGACCCCCCAAGACCCATGTGAAAAAGTGCATCAGGTGGAAAAAATCAGCCAGAAATAGCCATTCTCTTTTTTGAAACAGAACCCAGTACACAAGCCACCCCTCCATACTGCCTTATCCTTCCTGCCCTTTGCATTCCTCAGAGCTCTTCAGCCCCACTTCCTTTTGTAGCGATGACTTCAGATTTGAAAACCATTTATCATGAAAGTAAATCTCTGATGCATTCTTGGAGAGCAGGCTTTCAATACAATGATAGCTTGTACTGGTGAGTTACAGGCAGTTTTAGAAGGGAAAGGCTCCCTTAATTGTGAGAAATAGAATAGATTTGTATATTGCCAGGAGGAAACACAGCATTGTATTATTGGCATCTAATAGCATAACAGATTATTCCCCGGGATATATCTCTGATCTGTACTTATTAATGCCCATCTGTTCTGGTGCACAGTGTGGTTATTAGTACACACCAAGCCCTGCTCATTCTCATAGCTCTCAGTTTCAAATTCATTATATGTTTTTGTATTAAAACATCACTATGAAGCTACAATCACCAAATATTAATCATCCAGCCTCTTCCAGAGCTCCGTATCCCTTCTCCCCAGAAAGCCTGCTTTTTGCAAGTGGTTAGGCTCCTATGCAGCTTTAAGTGACAACTCTTAGGAACTAAGGAACAAGGAATTAGAATCTTTGTGCATCCCTAACATGTTAGAAATAAAATAACACTTATTTGGCCCAGCCAGTGTTTTGAAGTATTCCATCTCAAGCTGCTGGGTGTTTTACACTTCTGTGCACATAAAACTAGTCTGCAAGTGCCCCAGCCATGGCACGCAAATTCCCTGCCCCTTCCCATTCAATAAACCCGAGTGACCCATCATTCCCACTGAAAGGCAGATGGAGATTGGATAATTCAAAGCTGCTTGGTTCTGTTAGATCAACTAAAAAACTTGCAGGCACCCACTGCTCCTCAACACCCATTTTTAGCGACTTGGAGCTCAGGGGTTTCAACTGCTCTTATCTGTCCAGGTGAGAGAAAGAGGGAGCTCACCTCTGCCAGGCACAGCATTGTAAAGGCTTCCCTGTAAATCAAGGCCAGCTTCTTAACACCCAGCCCCTGCACTGATAGAGCAGGGAAGGTAACTGCCCCAGGCAAGCTGGCTCCCTCAGGAGCTCCCTGTCACGCCTCAGCTCCTGCCAGCACCCGCTCCATCACATCGCAGTCATCACAGCTTCAACATGGGAAATATTTGATCCATTTATAAGCAGGAGGGGATTCGACTTTTTAAAAGAGCAGATAATGGCAGGACAAGGGGGAATGGATTAAAACTAAAGGAAGGAAGGGTTAGATTAGATATTAGAGGGAAGTGTTTTACAGAAAGAGTGGTGAGGGGCTGGAACAGGCTGCCCAGAGAAGTAGTGGATGCCCCGTTCCTGGGGGTGTTCAAGGCCAGGTTGGATGGGGCCCTGGGCAACCTTGTGTAGCTCCAGGCCTGAGGTTGGTGTCCCTGCCTGTGGCAGGGGGGTTGGAGCTCTATGATCCTTGGGGTCCCTTCCAACCCAGCCCATTCTATGATTCTATGATTCTGTGATTTGCAGATTTTCATTAGCATATGCATCTCACTTTTGATTTCTTATTTTGAGACAGCCACACCTAAGACGGCACTTCCCAGACCCCTGGTCTTCTGCACACAGTGGCAGCCTGTCTTTGCTGCCATCATAAGATGGTGAAAGAGCACAAGCATGCCAGAGGAGGGAGGTCATAGCACCTGTGACAAGCTTTCTGTGCTAGCCATAGAAAGCCATCATTCTAATCACTAGAACAAGTAGACACACAGACCCGCGGACACACAGTGCTGGCAGCAACCAGTTCTTCAGGGCAGTCCAAGATGCCATATTGCTTCTGGCTGGGATAACCAGGCACCACTCCCAGGGATAATGGTCGGCTCCCTGGGGCACTGCGGCAGCTCTGGGACCGACGGCAGTTGCATCTGGAAGATGCTTTGCATAAGGTCCCTTGCCAGGCTACCCTACTGTGATCCAGTGCTGCAAAGGTACCTCCAGCCCACTGCATCCAGGCAGGGCCTGCCTTTCCATACAGTGATCAAGCCATAAAGCTTCAGAATTACACCTGGTATTTTGAAAGCTGTACACCTCAAGAGAAAAACTAAAATGGCATGTGAAATGCACTGCATCATGTTGACCCTTATGGTGGGAAGAAATTTGCTTAGGGGGGTGTTAAATGTGTGTTGACAGAATATTTTTTTTCTCATTGGGCTTCTATATCAACCTCTGATTTGTAATGTAGAGTCAGGGCTCCAGAGGTGATTGCAGTATCACACAACCCCTTGTCCACTGGATGCATTCCCCACACCACCTACATTTAAGTTACATTAAGTAATTTTTTAAAACAAAGTTGCCTTCAGAATCTTCTAAATGTCCTGGACTAATTGTCCCAGAGGGTCTTGATTGTCCACCTTGATCACCGCCTCAACCAGCCTGAGCCCTGCATGAGGCAGAGGGGGTGGCACCCATCCATCCGAGTCATGGCCTGGACATGCAAGCCACAGCTTTGTCCTCACGTAGACGGCTGGAGTGCTGTCAAGCTGGATCTGCACACAGGGTTGTGCTTTTCAGCTTGAAAGGCAAACATTTTGGTTGCTGCATCTTTCATCCTGCTGACGCATGATGCTCTGTGTTAAGCACAGGCCTCATCGCGCTCGCACACGGAGGGTGACTAACACCAAAACTGAAAATGGAGGATAAGCAGGGTGGTGACCAAAAGCATTCTGTCTTCCAGTCAACATTTAACTCACAAATGAGTTTCCCCAGAAAACCTGCTACCAGAACTCTCCTCCGAAAGGCAGGTGCTCATCCCTCTCAGCTTGCTGGAAGTGCTGCGGCAGGCATGGGCTGCGTGTGTGTGGGTGACGCCGCAGTGTGCATGGGCCATCACCCACCTTACTCACAAAGCAATCAAACCATTTTAATTACCTCAATACTGTTTATGCACACCAATAAAACAGTCCTGTTAAAGCTGAATCATTAATCATTTGAGCTAAATCAATAAATAATTACATGTGCCATACCACCGCAAACGTGAACAGAACCTTCTGGCCACAGACATACTGCAAATGCACAACAACTGCACATACACCTGCAAGAAAGAGGGAAAATGGCAGTTCCTCAGAAAAACTACATTTTCCCCAAGTGCTTAAAAGTGAGATTTGCAGAGGTCCTGAGCCATAAACTGCTAATTTATTCCTAAAACCACTATAGCCTTTCCAAAATTTTATTACATCAATAGCAGATTCTTAATTACCTCATCCGGTATTATTTCTGCACCATGATTTTAAACACTGACTGGACATGCACAAGGGCACGCAAACATTAGCAAGGCAATTACTATATGCTGAGTGGTACTGACGTGGGTCACAACCTGTTTAGGAATTTTATATAATGGCTTTCCTTGCCACGATCTAAAAGTTGTGAGAGAAGGAGGAACAAAGTGCAGACATCCGGTTGTCATCACCATTAAACTCCATTTTAATTCCTGCCACATCTTGGAGAAAGGCCTATTTAATTATCTCCTAATTAAGAGTCCTCCCCACTCCCTCAGCTCTATTCAGAGGAAGACACAAGACAGCCCTTTCTAGGTTACACGATGAGCAGCAGCCACAAAGCCCGACACTGTTTTTCTGCCCTGCTCATGCACCAGGCAGGAGCTGGTCAGTGCCAGTGTCCAAACCCGAGCCGGAGGCGGCAGCCAGGCCTTAAAATCTGCAGGTAGATGTGATGCACCACACAGCTCCCAGGAAGGGAACACCCTGCACTCATTGACCACCTGGGAGTCAACCATCACAGTGCTTAATTCTGCCATGTAGTTCGGGGGTTCAAACGTATTACATGATGATACATGGAAAAATGTAACATGATGGTTTGGAGATGAGCTTGTTATAGCTCTCTAGGGCCTTCTGAGAAAGGTCAGGGCAGTCTCTGAACTTGTACAAGACTGAGCACGCCTGAGTGCTGGAGCTATTTACAGAGAAGGAACTGGCATTTCCAAGGGCACAGGACGTATTATTTCAGTAATTATAGAGTTCTCTCAACTGGGCATATAGCAAACATTGTAAATTCAGCAGGGTGGGGATGCCTGTGCTGGCTTGTGGGCCTCTGGCCAGTCAGTGCCTGGGAAGGGACATGACCTCCTCTGTGACTGGAAGCAAGGGCCCAGCTGAAGCCCTGATCCCAGCAGCGATGCTGCAGCTACACCTTCACTCACCCTATGCAGGGTGACAGCAGGACCAAGGCCAGGGGACAGTCAGAGAAAGAGGCCTCCGGACAGCAATGCAATGATACCATGAGTTATACCCATGCAGGGTCTACACCCAAAGGAGATTAAAAAGTGGCAGCTATGTGGAAGCAATAGGTTTACATTCTTTTTCATCTTCATCCATTGTTGAAGTCTGAAAAATGTGTGGGTTTGAGGTTTCCTTTAAACTACAAAGCCTTGAAACAGCATTAGGAAGAGGAACTACAAAAGTCTCAGATAACTCTTGGAGCTGGTGCACTAGGATGAAGCACCAACTATTGCAAGATTTTTAATCAAAATTACAAGACACAGCAGTACTGCTGCTTGAATGTCTTCCTACTCTCAGGACTGAGCCGTGAGTGCATCCCTCACCAAGGTGGTTACCCTGAGACATGGAGTCACAGCTAGGCACCAGCAGTGCAGTCCTTGTAACTAACTACCTCTGCGTTTTACCTGTTCCAGTCTCTTGAGAGACAGAAGTCCTGCCTTGGAGAGGAACCTTGGTCTATTTTCAGCATATGTTTCCAGGACTGAAATTCAATTCTTGCACAGGATTTAAGAAAAAAAAAAAAGAGAGAAATAATGCTCCTCTAATAAAACCTACATAAGATAATACCATTTTTATAGTGCATGAAAATAACAATAAAGATTCAAGCTCTTGTAGAAATCAATGAATCTCCTATTTCAAAAGCTTTCGTGCAAACAGTATTTCTTTGAACTAATACAATACATTGAACTGAAAACTTTAACTTTAATATAATTGCATCAATAGAGCGGTCACATTCCTCCAAACAGGTACTCTGAAGATGAGATTTTAGAGCACGGTTCATAAATATAGGAACAGAGAACAAAATAGCTTCTTTTTTGATAATTAAACAGTTAGCAGCTAAATTGCATTGTAATTGATTGGAAAATTGCTTTTTTAATGAGATTTAGTCACTAGGAAATGGCTTTTTTCTTCAATATACCCAATGTGCATTGGGTCATTTAAACAGCAAATTGCCTTACTAGCCTCCTATTTAGACAGTCTAGATTCAACTTTCTGTAAGAAAAGACGCACCACCCAAGAGATGGTCCCAGCTTTTCCAGGGCTCAGAGCAGACATTAACCCCAGTGACTCTGCTGGGTCTGGGCACCTGACACCTGAAGAGGGGGGCGACCCACAGGTCTGCACAGGAAGGGAGAGCAGGCACTGGAGCACGACCACAGAAAAGAAAATTCATGTCCCACGAGCTCTTCCCTGGCCCACAGCTGCAGGTAGAGTCAGAGGGTGATGCTCCATCCCCCAGCCCTGCGGCTGTGTGCCTCCTGCCTCACCCCTCCACAGCTGAAGAAGTCAGAACAGACAATCCTCTCCCAGCTGAAAACAATAGCAAGACCACCCTAAACCTCACAAAGATAGGCTTTCACACTGTTTGGCAACACTATTAGCTAACCTCCCTTGCAAGTGGCAGTCCCAAGATCCCCAGTGTGAACTGGGAAGCGGTGTGATACCCATGGGCAAGCACAGGCAGACAGCATCACCAGCTTCCCCACTCTGGTGCCCATTGCTGCCTGTGGAGACACTCATGTGCTCACATTATTCCTCCTCTTCTGTTCTCAGCTCAGCAGGTGATGTTCAAAAATCAGGTATTGATTATTAAAGTCTGATAATATTCTAGCTTGTAGAAGCTCCTTCATACAAGCCTTTGCACAAACTAAAGACAATCCTTCCTCAAAAAACCTGTATAATCTCAATAGACAAGACAGACAAAGTATGGGAGAAAGTACTGAATTATCTTTTTTATGATGTTTTATTTTAGACCTTAGATACTACTCTGATCAGTACGAGGTAAAATAACCCCAAAACCTAGTAGCCCTTCTTCAAAACTAGAAAGGCTATTAATATAATAGCTTTCAAGGATATCCCCAGGAAACAGTGCAAAAGAAATATTGTCCAGCAGCGTGAAGAGCCCTGGCTAAGTATGTATTGAAAAGAAATGATCATTTGACAACCCTTTAAAGGAATTTTCCAAATGCTTCAGGAACAAAATATTTCGATGAATCCTGATTATTGTGAACAGCCTATTATGTACAACAACAAATGCACTTAAGTCAGATTTTTATTGCTTAGGTTCCAAGACCTCTATTGATGTGACTTGGATTGCACTGTAAACAGCAGTGATTGCAATCATTTGTTGCTACCATAGCAACAAGACAAAATTAAAAGGGCAAACCACAAAGCTGAAATGGCATCATAGTTGTAGCTTCTAATTGCATGACAGTAAAATGATGTGTAGGGGATGGCAGCAGTGCTTGCAGGTATCTATGAAGCAGGTTTGCTCACAGAGATCAAAGTCATTTTGGTTAGGTTCTGAAATCAAGGGCCTTCTCCCTCTGTGTGTGTGTCTGCCTCTACAAGTTTAAATATCTGGGGAATGGAGGTAGGCTTAAAAATAAGACTTCAAAGCAGTCTTATGGAGATTTAGGCCATTTCTCCATCCTCCAGGTTTTAAATTTGGAACTCAGTCTTGACTCCTGTTCAGCTTAGATATTAGAAAATGGCAGAGAACAGATCCTCCTCCCCCCCTCCAAAAACCCCACATCAATCAAAAACCATGCCATCATGGCCTACACGTGTAGCACAAGATGGAAAGACAATCAAAGCTCACTGCCAGAGTTTCCATCAAAAGCACAAGAACCTAGTTCCTGTAAAATGGTCTGAGTAAGGCCATACTTTAAGTTTGTTTTCATCCCCTTCTCTGGCTTTGGCATAAAAGAGATGAGCCAAAAGCCTGTTATCTCCTGGGTTCTCCAGCTGACCTTGGGAAACACATGTGAGATTGGTGTGTCACAGCTCCAGGTCTCTCTAAGAAAGAAAATTCCCTCTTGTGTTTACAAACTCCTGAACAGGATGGGGCCACCAGCATAGCTGGGGGAGGGAGGCATAATATTCATACAAATAATAAAAAGCAGCAAAAAAATCACCATCTTCAACCAGGCTTTCAGCAGAACAGAGATGCACTTCAAGGATCCAGTCACACCATTTATGCACACAGATATAGTGCTGGTACAAAGTAAAAGGGGGGAAGCATGTCGTGTGTTGAAATTATTTCACTGAAGCGTTCAATCAAGCTAACTCAAGAGTGCCTTTGAAAATTGAGTCTTGGAAGCACAGGCTAAAGGTGGAGCTTGCCTATAGTCAGGCATCAAAACCATTTCACATTTCCACTACTCAATAGGGCAGAAAATTGAGTATTAGCTGCACATACAAAGATATTTAATGACACATTATTGACCTCTGCTGAGTGTCAAGCTATGGAAATTCAAAGACATCCTCTGTGCTATAAAGGGTAACTATAAAGTGAACTTTTAAACTTCAATTAATTTAATGGCAATTTCCTTTATCAGCTATGTGCTGGAGAAGAAATGAGGGCCAAAGGCTGAGCTGGTCCACTCTGATGGATCATCTGCTTTCGCAGAAAGACAAGGCCCTTGGCCACATTAAGTGCCAGAAAGCTGAATCTGAGCCCATAATTAATTGTCACACTCATCCAGCTCTCAAGAACAGGCCAGGGGACCTCCAGATTTGTGCCTTCATCACCTTAAAGAAAACCTGACCTGTGAACATGCTTCAGTAAAACTTAGCAGGTAAATTCTTAGCTGATACAGGTAGGCACAGCTCTATCTCGAAGCTGAATTGAAGTGCTCTCAAACACTTAAAAAGCAATTTTAAGCAATCACAAAAAAGTCCCACACACCAAAATGGTGTGTTGCTTCAATGCAGGAGGCAGATGATGTCAAAGGAGCATCAGCGGCCCCATGGACAGTGTGTCCATGGTCGTACACCAACAGGGATGTTGCCGACCCTTCCTCCTCTGCAGCCAGGCACATTGGGCTCTTCCCCACCTGCTGCCCCCGTGTGCCATTGCTGCAGACAGAGAGGCAGCCTGCCCCTTTCCCCCAGCACCTCTGCCTTGGCTTCCAATCCCGATCCAAAGGAGCAAATCATGTTTTCTGAAGTTAAACTACAGCGCCTCTAACTTCATCCCTTTTCATCTTTGTTACAATGACAATGGGAGGAAAATAATACTGCCTGAAGGTACCTAGGCCATGAGTGGCAGCAGACACATTAATGTGCATAATTACAATATTCATAAATAAATTTTCATTATAATGAACAGAGACAACTGTCGTCTTTTGTTATGATTACCAAAAGATATGTTAAAAGTAGGTTTGCATAATTAATTACCAAATGCAAGGTTCCTTACAAATCCTTGGAGGTTATTTCAGGGAGCTTGAAGAAAGTCATCTCCATAATAAACATTACCTGTCACTTCTGAGCTTAGACATTAATTATGGTGACGTAAAGAGAAATACAACTTGAGCATCAGGCAGAAGACAAAGCCCAGGAATTACTATTATCAGTGAAAAAGCAGACTTACAGGAAGGTGAGAAGCCCCTGCCAATCCTAAGGACTTGTGCAAGGTGGTGGTCCAACCAGCTCAGGCAGCTCCAGTCTACAGGAGGAACACACCCAGACTGAAGCTGGTTTGTGCAGTCTTTGGAGCAAACTAAACAGCACATGTACCCAGCCTCAGGCATCCCACCTCTGCACTCAAGCAAGGGACAGCCCATCGCTGGAGCACCTGCTCTACAGAGAGGCTGAGGGAGCTGGGCTGGTTCAGCCTGGAGAAGAGAAGGCTGTGGGGGGACCTCATTGCAGCCTGCCAGTCCCTGAAGGGAGCTGATAAGCAGGAGGGGATTCAACTTTTTAAAAGAGCAGACAATGGCAGGACAAGGGGGATGGATTAAAACTACAGGAAGGAAGGGTTAGATTAGATATTAGGGGGAAGGTTTTTACAGAGAGAGTGGTGAGGGGCTGGAACAGGCTGCCCAGAGAAGCAGTGGATGCCCCGTCCCTGGGGGTGTTCAAGGCCAGGTTGGATGGGGCCCTGGGCAACCTTGTGTAGATCCAGGCCTGAGGTTGGTGTCCCTGCCTGTGGCAGGGGGGTTGGAGCTCTATGATCCTTGGGGTCCCTTCCAACCCAGACCAGTCTGTGATTCTGTGATTCCAAAGATTCGCACAGCAACAGCACAAGAGTCCCTTCTTTTAAAAACCAGAAGGCAGCCATAATCAACAGTTCAAACTGCTACTGCAGACAATCATCATTTGGCAAAGTTTATTTGATACAAGCTGCTACTGAGCAGTTCACACAGTTTCTTGGGCTTTTAAAATAAAACTTCAAGGATAAATATACAAAAAAAATCCAATTACACATCCTATTATAAAATAAGCATGCATAAAGGTGTATCAAAAGCAACATAAAGCAGATTCATTCCATAATTTCAAAAACTGAAGCTCCCAATTAGGGAAATACAGTGAAAGCTTGGGTTTTTGAAGAATTAAATCTATTTCCAGTGTTTCTACCAGCCATGTTACATGTACTTTCATAATGTCCACAATAGTGAAGCACAACATCTCCATGAAGGATGAGCAACTGGATATTGTTCATTTTATTTTAATGTCTCTACAAAGTTGTTTGCATACTTCCATATATTTTTCTATTTGTTAATGCCATAAAAATAAATGCTTAAATAAAAATGTATTTCCCATTCATCAATTTTTAGTACAGTTTATTGCTTCTCCAACAAAATATTCAATGTGGGATTCATTTTTATGTGTTATGATGTATGTTTACATTTATCTGCTTGGTATTACAAGAAAAAAAATTTGTAGGTAACTCTGTTTAAAATCTTATTTTGTCACATTCCATTGCCCTCTCCAGACTGGAAATACATGCCTACTGGTTTTGATCAGAAAATATGCTTATATATATTTTCGTTATACATTGGTGATTTAGAGAGTCATTTAAGGATGTCTAATTGGCATTTAAAATGAAGTCTTCTGCAACAGATTTTGGAAAAATATTCCTACACATCCTTCCTCAATGAAGTTTGGGAAAATAATTTTTAAAGAGAATTATTTTTGCCCTTTGATTTGCAGCTATCCTGTCTGAAAAAAACTGAGAGTAACAATTATCTCTTGATGGCATCTTGTTGCTATCTTAGTGATCCAGCTTGAACAACTTGCTTTCTTTGATGCATAAAGTAGCACAGGGAGTTGTATGTAGAACCCCTCCTGAGGATCGCAGCGGAGCACAGAGCCAGTATCACCAGTGAGGTGCTGGAACAGGCTGCCCAGAGAGGTGGTGGATGCCCCGTCCCTGGAAGTGTTCAAGGCCAGGTTCGATGGGGCCCTGGGCAACCTTGTGTAGCTCCAGGCCTGAGGTTGGTGGCCCTGCCTGTGGCAGGGGGGTTGGAGCTCTGTGATCCTTGGGATCCCTTCCAACCCAGACCATTCTATGATCCTATGATCACCCCAGGTACATGCTCGCAGTCAGTTGCACACCCCTCCTCACACAGGGCAGCTGAACCTTTCACCAAAGCACAGAGGAGCAGATAGAAATGCACCAGCTTCTGCCAGCACAGGTACAGGAGGGTCCCACTGTCCATCCCACCACCCTTGCTGTCCAGGGCCACACCACAGTGAAACCTGGTCCCTGCTCTCCTGCCTCACACATAGAAAGACAGCTCCACTGAGAACAGGAAACGTAGCTGGCACAGAAGCATGGATGCCACTGGTATCCCCTCATCTTCCTCACATACCTCTAGTCAGGGACATACCAGGAAAACCACCCCACTTCTTCCCTGGAGGGAATACAACCTGTGTAAAGTAGTCCTTTCCCAAACCAGAAAGTCTCACTGTAAACAGCATCTATCTACATTACTGAAAGTTCTCAGCATTCCTTAGAAATAAAACATCTTTGCCTCCAAAAAACCGGTGCCATCACTCACTAGGGCCTAGGCTTTCACTCTGGTATCTGAGGATGGCACACAGAGGCAGGACACCATTTTGTCTGGTTACTGCTGTGCTGTGAGGCACATTAAAACCAACTGTTCTTCCCTGAGGCTTGAGGATTTCAAAGAACTGGAGGACAAAGGTGGAAGAAAAAACTTTCACAGCTTTTGAGGTGACCACTTTCAAGTCTACTCCTCCACCCATAAGGCTTCTGGACAACAGACAAGCTTCATACTTTCTTCCTCAGGATAGAGATCAGTGTTTTACAGAGCACTACCAAGTCTCCCCCACCAATTCTCTTTTAATGTACATTACCCTCCCACTCAAGGGAGTGCAAGGCTTCCTGTGCCAAACCCAGGCACATCACAAGAATGTCCTGGTGTCATGAGTAATTTGGGGGACAAGCAGTTATTGTGATTCCATTTGGCCCACATCTTAAGGCTTTTTTTTAATAGCTCTGTGATGTTTTTCTAAGTAGTACTGGGGGAAAAAATAGCCTACCCTTTACTTAAAAACAGCTTTTCAACCAAATTAAGAGGTCACAAAAAAACATAATAGGCTCTCCATTAAAAATGGCTGCAGACAAAAGTTTTGCAGCACAGTATGAATTTTTGGAGATGTTGAAAACCTTTTCTCTAGCAGCTCTTCTGAACAAACCACATTCGAGTCGTCACATATTTTTCTCCCTGCCACCAGAAGAGCACAGCTCAGGGTTCTAAACCAACAAAGGGCACTTATATAGGCACCAAAACCACATGGTCTCAGCGCCTGGGGTCAGCACCTGGTGCCAGAAGCTGCTTTCCCAAATCAGAAACATGTACTTGCAAGACAGCCCAGCTGGAGAATTGATTTTCACCTATATAGACATTATGCAGGCACCTGTTTTCTGTGGCAATTTTCTATTAATCACTAAAGTGGTTCTCAAACTGGCAAAACAAGCTTTATTGTGAACTTAAAACTCCCAATATTTATTCTTTTTTTTAAATCATTGTCTGGAAACTCAAGCTTTCTGCACAAAATGAACACATGCAGTTGAGTTGTAGCCTTTACTTGAATAAGGGGTTTTCCTTCCAGGCACACCTTGAAGAGCATAGTAATTAAAGGGAAAGAAAAAGGCCACTAAGGCTCTCCAAGCTAATGACAGTAACTAAATTTACTCACATCACAGCAGAAATCCTACAGGCCTTTAGCCAGGACTCACAGGTCACACTGCCAAGCAGCAGCACAGGGTCATCTGGGCTCCATGCAGGCTCCCTGCTCCTGCTGCACCCTGCACACATGGGCAGGCTCAGCACCTCTGCGGAGGTCAGACAGCCTGCTGCCCCTCCAGCAATGCCCTTGAGGCCTGGAGGCAGCCGCCAGCCTGGGCACTGGCACATCACCCACAGGACAGGCACTCAGGGCTCTGTGGAAATGGCCCCATCAGGGAGCAAGATGAATAAGCAGGTGCTGCATTAGCCAGAGGCCCCTTTTTGTGAAGGCTTTTTTTTTAAAAGAAGGAATAAAAAGAAGAGTTTGCTTCAGTGGTGCTTCAAGTACAAGCAGCTTGTGAGGGATCCCCTGAACCCCACTGCCCATTCCCTGCCCCTCCCCTGCCATGTTGGGGGGGGAGAAGGGAGCAAGATCGTGATGAGTTTTAAGTTTGCTAAGAAGGGAGGGGTGGGGGGAAGGTGCTTGAAGACCTGGCCGCTTCTTATCTCGTTCTGGTTCATGGGGTGTATTAGTTGTAGTAAGTAGTAATAAATCACTTTCCTTTATTCTGTGCTGTGTCTGTTGTGCCCATGGCACTCACTGCAGAGTGATCCCTCTGGCCTTATCTCCACTCCTAAGCCTCCCCATATCTATTTTCTCCCCTTTTCAGCTGAAGGGGGGAGTGAGTGAGCAGCTTGGTGGGGATTTGGCCTCTAGACAGGGCCAAAACCACCACAAGCTGCAGCTACCGCTGCGGAGCAGCCCAAGATGAGATGTCAGATCTATGCACCAGCCACTCTTATTAACCACTACAAGTTACTTTTAAAAGAGTGATTTTCACTCCTCACCTCTGCTCAGTGTTTCCTCTCACACCCATGCCATGACATTTGTAAGTCATTACAAGAAGTATATTCCCTATGCCTGAAAAGCATCTTTCCCATGCTGACATGCAAACTCTGCACAGCAGCCCAGCTCCTTCCACAGAAAAGTCCCCTATGGGGCAGTGTGATCTGACTTACTGCAACCACCATCAACTTCCATGAAGTTGAAACCTTCAGCACAAGTAACTTCTGGCTAGTAACAACAAAGCAAACTCTTAGGAATCAAGAAGCAATAGGGAACCTCCATAGCATTTAGTGTAAGAAGTTACTTTTGGCACAGCAGACTACTAGAAACAGCCCATCCACCACCTTCCTCCTCTGAGGAGATGTCTAGAGGTACTAGAGGGAACCATGCTGCAGACAAAATTTGATAAAGCAGTTTATGATGTTATAACCCCATCCTACTCCGCTGTGATCTCTGAATATAACAGAAACCATAAACTCTCATTTCCTCACACTCCCTCCAGTCATAGGAAACTAGTTTTTGGTACCTTGTGCAGGCCTATGGGAGTAGCAGTATCCATCTCAGAGAAACTAAAACCAGCAACATTTGCCTGTTAAATGAAGAGTAAGGAGCAGAAAGATCCTCACACAACACCAGCCAGTGCCACCCATGCCCTGCCAGCAGCCCAGATGTAGCTCAGCAGGATGTCAAGCAGCTCAGGATACCCATTTCCACAGACCAAGGATGTTCTGCTGCCTCTGACAGGCTTGCCATCACTGCAGGGAGATCCCAACTACCTTGGTCCTCTCATTGTTATGGCACAGGCATGAAAGTAGTAAAAGATGAGTCCAGCTGCTCATGGCAATGCAGCACCCATCCCAGTCTCCCAGAAGCTTCAGTTTCCTCCCCCACCACCACTCACCAGGAGACTTGATTGAATCAATGCAAACCACAGCACCTTACAGCCAGCGTTACAACCGCATTTCC
This sequence comes from Zapornia atra, assembly GCA_013400835.1. Lineage (NCBI taxonomy): Eukaryota > Metazoa > Chordata > Aves > Gruiformes > Rallidae > Zapornia > Zapornia atra. The sequence continues at coordinate 33,684 of VZTU01032057.1, forward strand.
ACAAATACCCCCCCAAACCTATCACCACACTACTCTGCACACAGGGAATCACTCTGAAATTAAGAAGAGATGCAACCACAGGCACCAGCAGTCAAACTACCTGCTGCTGCCTCCAGCTCCAGGGACCTTCCAACAAGCTGAATGGACAACTTTTCAGCTCACACATCCACAGCAATAAATCTCTGATAGCACAGAAAGAAAGACTAAGACAGCAGGATAGCAGAGGCCACCTCACCCCTGAGACTACCTTTCATTTTCCTGTACCACTTCAGCCTGAAACCTTCCAGCCCACCCTGCCAGGGATCCACAAACACCCCTAGCACCAAAGACCTCCCATCCTTTTATACATCCCCATCTCTGCAGCAAACACCCTGGCCACAGCTGAGCCCAGCCAGGACCAGCATCCACAGCACACCTGCAAAAATGCCCTGCAAGCCCCCTGCAAGTTGGTTTAACCCCACCCCAGCCAGCAAACAGCATTGGGCCAGTGCCTCTTGCACCTCTCCCCTGGCATTGGAGTGTGTGAGACTCCCTAAGATGCTGCTGTTTGTTTAACAGCACACTGTTAAATCTTCCACTGCTGCTCCTATTTCATATTGGTCTTTATGAGTATATTAAAGCTTTCCTATTGGTACAGAGTCTATTCCTTGCCTGCACCAGCAGTACCCAGGAACCAAGTGTGTAAGACACATACTGCCTGGTCCCCAGGCTCCTACAGCACTACTAACCTGAGGACAAATTGCTATGGGAAGGAAAAGACATACCTATGTTTCTAAGCAATAAGGCAACAAAAACCTTAACAATGAGGAAAATACAGGTAACATGAAGAGAGCTCAGAAACTGAGCCAGATGCTTGACGGAGGCTCTTGTCCTAAATCCTTCTCAGTTAAAGGAACCCTGAAAAGATTGGTCAAACATAATAACTTATATTTATTTGTGCTCCTATATTTACATGTTTTTGTGCTCCTATATTTACATGTTTTATACATGTGCAAATGTGTTTTCAAGCATCTCTAAATATTACCTACATGTAGACACACTCAGCCAACGTGTGGAGAACTTGCAGAGAAGCTTTTGAAAGTGAGGCATAGCTTAACTCCTGTTGCCTTTGCTTCCTGAACTCAGGTCCCTTGTGCACACTTGCTATGTCATGTCTTTGATGACGTCCTTATCTGCTCTCTTCTCCCTCACACGGTACTTGTGCCACTGGGAAGGACAAGGACCACTCCTCAGCAAGGACCTCCTCATCAACCTCAGTGGACACCCTTCACAAAAATTATAAGGGTTCCCTGACTGTCCACACTCTGTAAGAAATGTTTAGGAAGATGAGACCCCCTCCAGATTCTGACATGCTCACGTTAGTGTGACACTTGAAGCACTTCAGACACTCCTTCCCACAACTTCTCTAAAAAAATCTGTTCCAACAGTATTTAAGTCCTTTCTAAAGACCTGCTTCTGCTATGATGCCCACATAGAATGCTTACAGTGGTTCTTCCCCTTCTGATGTTTGTCCTTAATCTGCAAGCATCTGTGAGCATAAACCAGTACTCCTGACCTGTGTGAAGGGATTCACTTGCTCAGTCAGATCCACCACAAGCAAATAATGAATGTAGAAAACTGATGAAATGCATAACTCACTAGCTGCATGTACACTCACACACCAATATCCTAAATTCACCACTCATTTTTTGATTAAGCACATAACTGATGAGGCTGAAGTGAAGTAGAAACAGCAAAGCCACGCTACTTGGCTGCACTGCCTCTGCTAAGTGCACAGGGGAGGTACACTATGCACACTGTCTAGTGTGCTTTGTGTAATAGTTCACAGAGGGGTGTGATTCAAAAAGCACCCATCAAACCTACTCTGGTCATAAAGACTTCAAAAAAGCATAATTACTGACACATTAATCAATAAATCACCTTTCATTTCCTCTTTGCTTTACCTGAGAAGACACCTGCCTTGACATGTATAGCGACCAGCAGAGAGCAACATGCAATTCGCTATGAATTTTAGGTGAAGCCATTTATTGGGTGAAATCACACAGATTCTCTACCTTCATTACTGCAAACGTGGCAAGCTAAAAAACTGCTAGTTGATTACACACACTGTTCACACCACACTGATTGGCTAATGATTATAACGAGTTCTGATAAGCCTATCTTATAGCTAAATGTCATTAGTTTACCTTTGATGCCTAAAAGTATTCACACACCTGGTGTTTTGAACCTCTTGTTATGGTTGGTTCCTAACATGTTCCATTACTCCCAAATACCTTCCCATAACTGCTTCTTGGTTTAGGGCAGCCTGTACCCCTATCAACAAGGCTGCTGTGTATTGAGAATGTGATTATTAAGATCCTCTCTGCATGAGTAACTTTTCCTGTCTCATGGGAACAGAAGAATATTGTCAGGGCCTGAATCTTGGGAGAAGAGAGCTAGGCCGCCAGCAGGCCTGCTGTCTGCCCCAACAGACGTGGGAAGGACTGGTTTTAGGAAATGACTGAGATTGACAGTTCCCTTCCTTCAAATGTTTGTGCTGGTTTTGGTGGGATTCATCAGACATGCAGAGGTATACACTGGGCTGGTTATTGAGGCACACTTTGCAGTTAATAGAAAAAAGCAGGCACTTCTAGGACACCAGCTGCATCACCCTGAAGTAAACATCTAAAATGGGCCAAAAGAATGACATCCCAGGGTCCTTGTTGGGTCTGAAGACCCAAGGTAGTGACAGAACTGCAGTCATCTCCTCTGTAGGCACCTGCAGCTTCAGGAGATTCACCTCACCAGGGTCTACTGCTTTGCATGTATTGATGAGTTTCTTTCCCAGTCTTCCCTAGATCACAGCATGTGCACTGCTGCAGACTCACACATGCTGAAAAGCCTTTAGGAATCAGCCATATCCTCTGATGCAGACAGAGTAGCCTGATTTTCTTTCCCCACAGACGTCACACTTAGACAGCAGGTGCCACCACGGCACTGCCCACACTCAGCTGCAGACCTCAGCCCCAGTCCCATTCACTGCAGTAATCCAGCTGGCAATTACCCTTCACAGGGCCCAGGCACTAATGGTCTGCACTGAGGCTTGGTCTCAGGGTAACTCTGAGAAGGGCTGAGCATATCTTTAGTCTGGTCAGCTCCTGAAGAACTCACAGCAGACCTCCAGCTGCCTCTCTTGCACTGACGAGTACAAGTGCAACCTCCCAAAAGCCAGTCTGAATGTTTTTCCAACTCTCTCCATGGGCTTGCCAAGCCTTTGCAGTCATTGGTTACAGTGGTTATCATTATACTTCATGGCATAGAACTGAAATGCCACCTTTTTACAAAGCCAAGGAAAAGTAATTGAATTTTTTTATTTTAAAACCAAGCTGTTGGCCTGACTTGCCTGGCATGTGTATCAACCTGCTCTCACCCCACACCTTATAAAGACCCACAGCAGAGTTCCCATTAAATTGAAGGACAATCTGCCAGCAACGCTTCAAGAACGAAATAGCATGACACATAAGGATGCACAGCTATATATAAGGCTGCTATCCTTTTGATGTGCTCTTCTGTCTTCTAGTGAACACGATTGTTCTTGACAGCTGTTAATAAGAACTGGTGTAAGTAGCTCCACCACTTCTGCACACATCCAGCATCTGGGCTGGTGCTCCGTGGGAAGCACACCTTTCCAAAATCACAGAAATCACTGGCAATCACCCAATGCATTTACTTTTAGTGCTCAACCTGATGCCTCAGAAAGCTGGAATCAAAACTCAATAGCCTTGGTGACTGTGAAGCAGGGATCCTTTATTGCAGTGCTGGGCACACAGGGGATTGATCGCTCCTCCCAGTGTGTGCCCCCATTAAAGCCAAATTTCTCATATTTATACAGATTAATTATACAGATTCATTATCATTTCTAAGAAAAGGCTGGGTTATGCAAATTATTTCCAGGGAGTCATTTACATTAACTCCTCCCAGGTGGAGCATGCTCAGTGACACTCGGGGGTCTTCTGGTGGTCTTCAGGGATGAAGGCTGGACGTCTTCCTCTCTCTCAGCGCATGCTCTTTACAGGTTTCTCCATGCTTATCTGGGCTCCCAACACCTGCACTGACTAGTTAGTTTTTCACTGAAAACAAGATATCCTCTGTCTTTAAATTGGTCGTTAGTCTCATTATTTAGGACTCCTCTATCTCCTACTTCCTCTGGTTTCAAGGCTGTTGCACTGTTATGGTGAAGTTTTGTAGCTGCTTTCATGAAACAGGTTCTGTGATGACAGCCAAATTCTGCTAAAATTCAAAACTAATCTATTCCTAAAAACACACCAATTCTTACTTCTTTATCTTCAAGGCTGTTACTGTTGCATTGTTATGGTTAAATTTTGCTCTGCTCTCACAAGCAGCTTACACAGTTACAGCTTTCTCTTAAACTAGTCTGTTCTTAAAACTATGAAAATTCTATTAAAGTTGTATTAATTGTCTCTTAAGCTACACCTATATCAATCTATTCAGCATGATTACTTTGCACTGAATCAAACCTACCCCACTATTTTCTTGCACTTTTACCGTGTTTCTTTCTCATTGCTAGGAGGAATGTTCAGGTAGCATAGGAGATGACCAGTTTGCTTAGTTTTTATGTGTTTTTCCTAAAAAAATCAGAAAAGTAGCTGGGCTCAAGTTCCTGCCAAGTTTTATCCCAACACAGAAAACCCTTCAAGAGCAAATGAAGAGTTGGCAATCATTACCTACTACACACATATGGCTTGTAAAAAAATATGCTGATTACTTTTTCTTTAAACATGCTGAAGTGGCATGAGGGCCTTGAGTTGGCTCTTAAGAGATCACTTTTACCCACTGGACTACTGAAAATCCACATCCCATAGAAGACAGCAGTAAGTACCAAGACCCCACATTGTCCTTTGCAACAGAACAATTGAGATGCAGTGGTGAGCAAATCAAAAAATAGGTCGTTTGGCTTCCCCATCAGCTAACTGCAGGGTATATTGTCAGTTTAATCATCTAGCTCCTTCAGCTTTCTATAACACTGCTCTAAAATCACACCACTATACAGGAGTAGGATATGCCAGCTGACTTAGCAGGTTTTTGTACACACACAACTCCTGCCTTCAAACAAGCCACAAGCATGGACAAATGCAAGACCTGCTTCACTCTGGTAGCTTACAGATTTGTACTAAAGTTTTCACTATAACAAAACATTGGCTAACACCAACCAAACAAACTAACAACACCCCTCTAACCCCCAAACATATGGAGAGGCATGTAGGTGAGCTTTTTGCTGTGTAAGGGGAGTTATACAGGAATGCATTGCCTCCTGCTACTGCTAAGAATAAAAATGTGTCTTAAGCTTCTGGGTAGAACACAGAAATCCCTGTGTTTGAAACATGAGCAGTGTTTCTGGAGTATGATGCCATATTTTCTAAGTACCTGCGCTGGTGAGGCTGAGCTTCCTTTCCTTACTCAGAATTATACTTCTAATCTGATAATAATTTTCTGCTTGGTAAATACAACCCATCTAATACAACCTAACAAAAGAAATCCTCATGACCAAGCAGAACGATTGCACACTTATTTCCAACCTCTCTTCCCAGGCAAACCTAGACCAAGCTCTCCCCACTTTCCGGCCTGTCCAGGGAAGCGCACACCGATTCTTTATTGCCATCTAGTGACAAAACCGTGTTGCAAATCTGGGGAATTTTGAAACAAGACGAGAGCAGAGAGGAAGGAAGTTGCCTCTTGTCGGGGCAGACAGCAGGC
>VZTU01032060.1:4061-34692 GCA_013400835.1 Zapornia atra
CGGCCCATGCGCCCGGGGCAGGGCGAGGGGCCGCCCTGCACGCCCGGCTCCTGCTCCGCCGCTCCGCTCGCGCCGCCGCCGCCGCCACTACTCACTCTCCCGTTGCCCGGGCAACTGCCTCCCGCCCCCTCGCCTTGCCCCCTCCCTTCTCACAACACCGCCCTCGCCGGCCAACCGCAAGGGCGCTCGCCGTGGCCACGTGGGGCCGGGAGGCCAATGGGAGGCGGGAGCTGCGGCCGGCGAAGTCAATGAAGAGCCACTTTCCTGGCGGGAGCCGGGGGCGAGGGGCGGCGGGGGGGCGCGGCTGGTCCCCGGAGGGCCCGGTGGGAAGCGGCAGCGGTCGGGCAGCGCTCATCCCCGCAGCGAAAGATGGCGCTGGGCAGCCGCCTGCCTGCAGCGGGACGGTGCGCGGCTGCCAGGCCAGGCGCTGGGCTCGGGACCGGGACCTGGACGCCCGCGCCGCGCAGGCAAAGGCGCGGTGGTCCCCAGGCACGCAGCACCCTTCAGCTGTTCGGCGTTACCCATCCACCCTGCGAAGCCCTCAAGATAGCCGGCAGAGCAATATGGTGGGATTTGGGGTAGAGCGTGTCACACACGCACCCAGCGCATCGGGTCGGAGCGCAGCTTGAGATGCAGGTAGCATCACTGCACGAGCAGTGATGGGAAAGGGGCACGCAGGTCTGGGGGATGCTGCTCAAGAGATGCCACGAGGCAGCATGGCCTCACGCAGCACTGGTGCTGCTATGTCACTGGTACCAGGCACATCTTGATTAGGGACATACTCCAAAACAACAATATAAACATGGCACTGCACTCTCGTTAGTGCAGCTGTTCAAATTACTTGGAGCAGAGCCAGCCTCATCTAGAGCCTCACAAGCTTTAACAAGCCAGTGCTAATAAGGCAGGCTGGATGTACATTCGCTGCTTGCGCAGCCACGCAGGCAGCTCAGCACCAGGTCTGGAGGTGGAAGCATGGACATGCTTCCAGATGGTTTAGCAGAAGCCAGCTCCAGTCCAGCTGGGACTTGCTGGCCTGTACCCTGGGCCCCAGCACCATTTCCCTTGGTCACCCCTTAGCTACTCCTGCTTGACTCACACAAATTCTTTGGGGAAAAAGAAAACTAGCAATTGTTGTCACAAATGGAAAATACGTGAGGTTTACACTGAAATATTGGACTCAAACCGAAGCACAGGTTTTGCAGTGAGATCCAGTGCTGCAATGCACTGTGTTCAGAGCAGAACATTGCCATCAAAGTCCAGGCTGGCTGGTGGCCACAGAAGTAGGTAGTGTTAAGGTACCGTGGATTTCTGAAGGCAATCAGCTGGTCATGGTTTGCTGCCTGTTCCATCTGAAGCCCAAGAAACCCAAGATGGTTACTGCCGGTCACTTTTTGAGATAGATCAGCTTGAAGAGAAATAGTTGTGTTCCTCAGGAAGACACAGCCAGTAGCAGCGTCAGCCTTCTCCCATCCCCATACCAGCCCAGGACTTCAAGGCTTTTTGCTCATCTTCTGTCTGAACTTTAACAAGTCCTATATGTGACTTGTTCTCTGGCAAGAATGTTCTTGGGGCAAGAAAATTCAGTTCCCTCTCAAATAGAACTATGACTACAGCCTTACCTTGCTTTTAGCTTTTCCCTCAAGGTTCTTGATTCAGCAGAGCTACAGCTTTCAGCCCAGTATTCAGGACGTTTGCTAAGATGGAACACCAGGAAAAAAAATTTACATCTCATTTAGACTATTACTTTAATTTAAATGTTAAAGCATGTGGTCTATGTAAAAAGAAGTCTGTGAACTTAGGTTGCCTGAGATTTTGTTTGAACTTATCCAGACAAACAAGGTGCCACGAACGCCTGGGCTGTTGTAGCTCTTGGGACCTCGAAGAACCCCTTGCAACACTGCATCTTGCCCGTGCTCAAAGGCCTTCACAGGTACTGGGTGTGCTTGCTGAACACCAGCTCCTGCAGAAAGTGGCATTCCCATCGCTCCACAGCTCAGCTGCCGTTTCTCGTCTCTGGTCGATGTTTCGCGTGCAGACACCGGGGATGAGGCGTTAAGGCAGATCTGTTCTTTGGCCAATTCAGATGGCCCTTCAGTACAGAAAGAGATGTTTTACAGTACATTAGTAAGAAACTCTGCTTCTACTGTAAGAATTTTAGATTTAGAAAATCTTCCTTTAAAATATGTGGCTAGAGGTAGAAAAGAAGATTATAATAGTCTAGTCTGTGATAAAGGAATATTTTGATTCAATGGGACTGCTGTAAAAGCCCTTATTTATTTTTCTCAGCAGTTGCATTTTGCCTTTCACTCACTTGCCTGCAGCTTTGGTTGCTGTGGAGGTTTTCTTCTGAAAATTCTTCAAAGTGATGGATTTTCCCTTTGAAAGAATGCTTGAATGTAGCGTAACCTTTTTCTTTTTTTTTCCTGTGCATGTGTGATGCTTTGAGCTGTGAAAAGACAGGTGCACTGCCACCTCTCTTGCTCATTTGCATGCCGAGAGCCAGAAAATTTGCATTACTGGTATCATACTCCCCAACTGAAAGGCGAGGATGGTGATCTTCTACTCTTCCCAGTTAAAGGGCATCTGCAAATACATGTTCCTCTCCAGTTAAGATTTGTGAGATGCTCAGCACTTTATGAATCAAAGAAGCATAAGGCGTATTTTTGTTGATTAAATGTTACAGATGTAGCAAGAAGCATTTATGTGCAAGGTGCTGCGCTTATGTACCCTTGCCATCACTTACAATCCAGACAGATAAAAGGCAAGAGAAAAATCCTGACATTTTAATCTCTATTTTAGAAACAGAAAGCTATGGCAGAGAGCTGATGAGAGGAATCTCTCAAAATTAGGTCTCCCAGCTAACCACAAGCTGTTCCCCTTCTTGTGGGTTCTTATTCTTTTGATGTGTTCCAGCCTGTTAGGTAGGTAAAAGTAACCATGGGTTAAGTTACAGCCTTGGACTCTAAAAAGATAATGATCAAAGCCCAAGTTCTCCTCTCAGTACTGAGAGCTGAGAGCAATTTGATGACTGCAGTAGGCATTAACACAATAGTAATTCACTTATTTATTTTTTCCCCTTATGGAACAAGAGGTAACAGTCATTGTCCTATGAAAATCAGTAACAAAAACCGCTTTAAACGCATGCCTTTGCCCTAAGGATCATGGCATCCAAATACCAATACAATCCGGATGAAGCCACCATTTAGTAAGTTCACAGAAATGAAATGGGTACTGTGAGAATACACTGGATTCCCCCAGGATAAAATCTAAATGCCAGCCAGGCACTGTAAATGTTTTAAACCAAAGATTGCCTTTTACCACAAATTCCATAAAAATTCTAACAAAATGAGCTTGTGATCTTAACTGGAAGTGAGAAGTACCAGGTCTGCAATAATAAAGTGCACAATAACACTGAACATGCTTTGGAGTTGCAGTCTTGGCAAGGACAGCAGGATCTGCCCCAGTGCATTTTAATTGCCACTGCAATACAAGGCTACTTAAATGCTGTGAAAGTCGTGGTGTCATAATTGGACTGCGGGCCATAAGCGCTTGAAAGCATGAGGCTTCCTTTGCAAGTGCCTGTTTTCTGATATTAGAAAATGTCACAGAAAGTTCAGTTCTAAAACAGTAAAAGATGCCTAAAAATACTGAATATTATTCATATTCTTAAAGAACAAGATTTTATAGTAAGTGAAAACAAGGTTGGTAATTAGAAAACAGAACATTCACAAACAGCCACACGCCATTCATCATCTAAAGAATTTAAATCCTTTAACTTCAGATAATTCAGCTTTGATCCTTAGACTGTAAGAGTCAACATTTCCTGAGGTGTTTTCACAGACTTTTCAGGACAACCTTGAGTTCGTTTGTCTGTGTGTCTGCTGCAGGGTCTGCTAAAACATTCTGTTATGAAACCAATGGCTGCAATGGCCAGGCTGTTTAGAGGGCAAATAAATAGAGACGTTTGACTAAAATAGCAAGGCTTTCATTAATTTTTCAGGCTCTGTTATGTACCTTTTAGCTTTTGGCTGCAGCTAATCAAATTGAGCGTCTATGTAAGTTCTGACTTATGGCAATGAATTCTTAAAAATGTCTTATTTTGCATTTTTAAGATGTAATTGTGTAATACATGCACATTAAGAAAAGTTGTTGCTTTTGGGGATAGAATGCATCTTGAGAATCTATTTACCTCTGTGAAATGCAATATAATCTTTGAAAGGTTAACTCTTGAGAGAGCTAATAGGTTTCTTCTAGGACACCCAGATGCTGTCATTCTTTGTTGCATTCTTTGGTGTGTGTTTGAGGGAATTGTTTTGGTTTTTCAATATTAAAGTTTTATTTAAATAAAATTTACATTTGGAAAATGAAATCAACTGCTTACTTGATCAATGGAACAGGACACGTCTATAATACCTTAGAAACTGCTTCACCCATTTACCTCTCCTGTGATCTGAAAACCGTTAGACTAAAGAGAAAGTTCAAGCACTAAATTTAAATGACAGTTTTATAATAAAAGGGACAGCTGCGCTCTAAGAATTATGTCCACCCTGTACTTGTTAAAAGGTGGATACCTCTACCTCTTTGCTGAGAGATACGTAGGTTCCTCACTCATGGCTCATAACAACAGCTGCTTTGATGGAGTAAAACATCACAAAGCCGTGTCTCAGAAGCAGTTTACTTGAACTAAGAATTTGCCTCACAGTGTATTCGATATATTCACAGTGTAAGTATTCTAAGGCAACCCTCCATTGACTATTGTTACTGCTAGCTGGCATCTTTTTTGTCCTCAGAATTGTCATGGCACATTTCCAAAGTTAGAATGCACATCTCCTCAAAGTAGCTAACTTCATCCACGGCTCGTATCTATGGTCAGCCAGCATCTTCCATGGTCACTCATTACAGTAAAAAAAACTGTGCAAGGGTGTTGCAGTTTGGTGTAACTGCTGCTTCAGTGTCTCTTGTAAGCTGCAGTTACAGCTTTCTGCAAGCCCCATATTTTCAAAACATTGGTACAGTCAAGGCCAAATTTGAGACCAAGCCTATCAGAGCTGGTCACAGCGCCTCTGTGAATCACATATAGGAGAAAAAAACTGCTGGCAGGCGCACTTTGCCACCGGAGCGGGAGTGAGAAGATGTAACAAGCTGCACGGACTCCAAGGCCAGGCCTGCAGGAGGGGGGGATGAAGAATGCGAAGAGAAAGTTTCCCCTGCAGCTTGTGGTGGAGTCCATGGTGAAACGTGTGTCCCCCCGAAGCCCATGGACGAGGACGGGGAGCAGAGACAACTATGCCCTGTGAAGGTTGATCCACGCCTCAGCAGGTTTGCCAAGGGACTTGTGACTTTGCGGGTGACCAGGCCGGGGGGTCTGGACCCGGACGTCAGCACCCTATGGAGGGGAGAGTCCTGCTGAGAGGCCTGTGGTGAGGGGATGACTCCCCGATAGAGAGGACTCACGCTGCAGAAGGTCGTGGACACGACTCTCGCGTGGGTGGGACCCCACGGTGCCGCAGGGGAAGGGTGTGTGTATGTGGAATGCCCCCCCCCACAGCTGAGATGGAAGACAGCTTGGGAGGAACGGACTGAAACCCCTCACTCTCCATTCCCTGCCCCCCCTGTACTGCGAACGGGAGGGAAGAAGGGAGCGAATCTCTGATTAAAGTCATGAGTGCGAAGAGGCGAGGGGTGGGGGGAGGAAGTAGAAGTGATAATATCTGGGGAAGAAAAGCAGCTTGTTGGGAATCACCGGAACCCCACTGCCCATTCCCTGCCCCTCCCCGCGCCATGTTGGGGGGGGAAGAAGGGAGTAAAATCGGGATGAGTTTTAAGTTTGCTAAGAAGGGAGGGGTGGGGGGAAGGTGCTTGAAGACCTGGCCGCTTCTTATCTCGTTCCGGTTCACTGGGTGTAGTAGTTGTAGTAAGTAGTAATAAATCACCCTTTTCTTTCCTTTATTCTGTGCTGCATCTGTTTTGCCCATTGCACTAATTGCAGAGTGAGCCCTCTGTCCTTATCTCAAGTCCTAAGCCTCCTAATATCTATTTTCTCCCCCTTTTCGGCTGAAGGGGGGAGCGAGTGAGCGGCTTGGTGGGTATTTGGCCTTTGGTTAGGTCCAAAACCACCACAAAGGGTTAGTTGGGATTGAGGTAAGCCATTGCCCCGAGACTTCACCCACACTGCTGAAGCAACCTGCTCTCTCCTTTAACCAGTATGTATGTTCTCGCAGGGTATCAGAAAGTTTTAGTAAGTGCATCTTGCTGCACTATAATTCAGCAAATCAAGTATTTACTTTGCATCATGGCATCAAATTATTGGTGTACAAACTTTAAGATAAAAACAGGGGTAGGAAGAAGTGATTTGATGATGCTTATTTAATCCTTGCTTTGGCAGGTGAGGCTAAGAGCAGACCTTGGTTATTTGCCTGCATTCCCAAGGTCTTCCCTGAACATCTGCCAGATGTTCCGGCATTCTTAAAATTCTCTCTGCTGCTAGTGTCTCCTTGGCCTCTGAAGCCTGGATGCTAATTGGAAACAACCCCTTTCTCAGGCAGCCAGAGGAAGTGGGACATACCAACCCTCACACCATTCGTGCCTCAGCCTGCAACTGCCGGGTACGCAGAGGATTCCTGCTTGGGCACAGGGACACCGTTAACCATGGACAACTTCACAGTGCAAAATGGTTATTAACTGTTATTTGGTGGAAAGTCCATCTAAGGGAAGCCAGCCTGGCCTGTTACACACTCCACAATTTTCAAGATTTCAGATCTTTGTTTTGCTCGACCAGGACACCTTGCGAGCGTCTCGGGAGATCTACGTTCAAACAAGTTCTCCAGAACACATTTTCCATCTCTTATCTGAACGCAATCTGTCTTACAAGTTAGTCATGTATATGGTAAAAGGTTAGAGTCTGCATATAAACATGTTTAATGAAGCTGAATACTGCAAGCATAAGCAGCAAAAATATTTTGTTTACTTAACATTTATACACACTCAAGTGAAAGCTTGTTAAGTCTGGTTGGCTAAGCTTGTTTTCAAAAGGGACCTAGAAAGCGGAAAAAAATGAAATAAATCAACATATGCATAACACCACAATCGTTCATACTAGCATTCTAGTTAAGTCAGTGATTAATTCTCCTTTTGAGGAAGAAGTGGTGGCAAAACAACTCTAGTCTAATATCTAGTAGCAATATTACAATCGACTCAAAAATCCAGATTGTATCAACACATGCATATGCAACAGAGGTAAAACTTTCAGAGCCTATACTTTAAAGAGAAAGCTGAATAAACATATGCTTGTTTGAGTAAAATAGAGTCAAACTAAATACTCTCCACAATTGGCCTACAGATATCTGCTCTGTCTGCAAACAAAGAGGTCACTGGAGTTTCCTACTGACTTCAAATGGCTGAACTGGAAGAGCAGGGTAACAGCACAGCAGCAAGGACCAATTCTGAGATAAATCGCCGGTGGTCAGAAAGGCCCATATGATCTCCTGTGGGATGTTGAGAAACACTACAGTGGTCTCTCTTTGAAAATGTGACTAGCTGCTTTGTCTTGGACAATCCAGATATAGTGAATGTTGTAAATGAGCTTTGAATACAGGTTTGGTGAGTTTTTTCCCCACTGGCAGAGTTTTTCATCCTATCTGTCAGTAAAGACTGCAACACAAAGCACTACCCAGCTGGGAACCATAAGAACAGCACTGGAGAGCAAACCAAAACCTTCTGCAGGAGGTCAACCTTTTCACAGTGACTTGGTAGACAGAAAACTGAGCCTTTCCTCTTGGAGACAGGAAAGATGGTAAAGGATGCCCAGTATGGATTAAGAGGGTGGTCATAAGTACCTGAGAAAAGCAACTTTCTACAGATTGTAATTAGTGGCTACAGCAGACAGGGAATTCCTTACCTTGGCAGACCAGAAGAAGGGGACTTTCAATATCCCAACCAAGAAGCTGAGAAAGCAGCTGTTATTTCTGTACTCAGTCCTTAAACATGCAGTACTCCGATGTCTTGAAAAGGCTGTTGGCTTATCTCCCACAGGCTCCTTTGCATGGAAAAAGGAAGTTGCTGGGAAGGTCCATGGAAAATCTTGTGGCTACAGAGATAAATTGTCAACATAGAAAAAAAATAAATTCCTTGTGTCCCAATAACAACATCTGCATCAGTTTTTGTAAAGGTTATTCTGGGGTGTGGGATTTGGGGGTATTAATTTCAGTAATATTACTAAAGGCTTTCATAGGTTTTAGATTGTAACAGAAACAGAAGCAGATGGATTCACGTATGATCTAGGAGCTCCAGATAGAAGTCAGTAGGCTAAAATATGCTCCGGCTTGCTAAAGCCATAAGAAACCAGTCTGATATCATAGATGACCTTGCTTTGAGCAGAAGGTTGAACTAGACATCTCCTGAGGTCACTCTAACATGAATTACCCCCTTCTCCTGCAAAAATAGAAACAGCTTTACAGAAACCAGTGCAGATATTAGGACAGAGAAGACGGTTCCCATCTAGAAAACAAATTATGGCTTCAGAAAAGATTGCATTATGCCAGTTATTTTAGAGTCCAAAATTCCAGAAACCTGACAGAGGAACTTGTGTTTGCCTAATATAAGCCTGCAGAGAGAGCAGTATGACTCTGTCAACACTGATGCAGTCCTACAAGCTTCATCTGGATTTAACCAGGACCACATTTTAATTGGGGAAGTACAAATACTGTGAATAGAAGATTAAAACCATTGCTAAGAAATTTTTACATTAACTTTGTTAATATGAAAAAGATTCTTTTAAAAACTAGGCATTCATTCACAACCCCACGTTATCTTAACATCAAAGGAAAAAGTATTTGCCTCAATTCCAAGGTAAATTTATACGATTACAAAGATCTTCATGAACAGGTGAGCTAAGAGAGAGAAGAAGAGAAGTTGTGAGTTCACATTTTTGCTTTAATATTAATACTTTACACTTCTACAATCTCTTTCATCTAATGATTTCAAAGCACACTACGGACATTAATGAATTAAGCCTCACAGCAGTCCTGAGAGAAAAAGTAATAATTTAAAGATTGAAATTCAAAGGGATGAATGGATATAAATAGGAAACAGCACTCCTAAAATTTCATATAGTATTTAGACCATATGGCAAATCTGCTATTTTCCTCTTCATTTATATCCTATGTGCCTTCAATGCAATTCACACTACTGGAAAAATGGGTAAGAAGTGTTTACAACTGCCTACATGCAGACAGTTTGGATACAATGACAACAGTAGTAGCAGAAATAAACAGATTGCAAAAAACAGGGGCTGTTTTGAACATGTTACATTTAATTTCAGCCTATACAGGTAACAGATTTTACAGACTACTTTTGAATTGAAATGGATTTGCTTTACAAATTACAACATTCAGGGTTGTATAAAAATACCAAGATAGCAGGGTTAGAGAAATGTTCTCCTGCTCAGAAACAAACCCAAGGTCTCTGAACACAGAGGGCACAGCAGAAGGAAAGTGTCTTGCCACTCACTGGCATGGAGACAAGGAAAATGCATAGTATACAATACATTAAAATGCACTTATATTTTTAATGAGCAGCCAAATTCCCGTGCCTTTTGCTAACCTGTCAAGTTTCTTATATAAATAATTCTATTGCTAGTTAGCAGAATTCATCCCAAAGGATGCAATACCATCTGCAGTGATAAAAACAGTATCTTTCAGAAGGCAAGTGAAGCCTTTGATGCACGAGGACATGGCATTTCAGGAGGTGAGCAGGTATTCTGTGAAGTCTTGCAACTTTTCTTCCCCTTTTATGTTTCCATTGGTCACAGATACACTTTCCTCTCAAGTATGTTTGTAGTTCTCCAAGCTGTAAAAATTCATAAGCAAGACCCAAAGGGGAAGTGCCTTGTGTCCCCCAGGGAGAATATGTGCTGTAATCGCATAATGAGTGATCTCTCTTGATGTACAGCTTTCATTCAATAGAAGAGTCAACAGTTGTGTTAAGGGTGTGTAATTTCCTAGCTCAGAAGTTGTTGCTATCCTGGGGCATTAGGAAATGAACCTGTCTGCAATTTGATTTTGGATTTTTTTTCAAGGTTAGGTTTTGGTTTGTTTTTTTTTTTTTAATTGATTATTCATACTGTGAACAGAGCAGGAAACTGTGAAGTATTAGCTTACAGAGAAAATAGCTTCATATCAACCAAGAAAACCTGCAATTACAAGTGGAAGCTCATTTCACACTAAAAAAAGATGGCAAGACCTGAGTTATAATACATATAATAATACCCTTTACATACAATTATTGTATATAAACTTCAAGATAAACATCTAGGAGCAATTTTTCCTGTGGGAGGGCACTATTTTAAGTGTTCAACTCTAAGAGCTCCTGAGTCACTTGGACCACCAACCATTTGGTTCACAACAGCAGCATCATTTAAAGGCCATCCTCACCTTTGCTTTGTGCTGCTATGTATGTCTGCATCTTCAGAATATGGTAAGCTGAAAAAAAAATTAACAAAAGACCAGCCCCAAAACCAACATCATTATGCAGATTGACCAAGAATAGCACTATTGTAGTAAAGCCAGCTGCATCTATCCCTCTAAAACAACTCTAAAGTCTCAGAAAGTAAAAGTGGATGTATAGAGTCACGACAAAAATCAGTTTTGCTCACCAGAGCCTGTGACAAGATGCAAGGGCAAACTGAGCACAGTTATATTTCTGTACTGTATCCTCCCAAGTTCAAGCAAGTTGTGGCTCACACCCTGAGCTGGGTGATGTCTGCTGGTTCTTGTGCTAGAAAAGAAAGTGAATACTAACAAGTCTTCAGAAAAGAAATAGCTGGGCAATAAGCACACAAGCATCCCACACAATTTTCTCTGTTTGCATTAAAATAGGCAAAACTGTATGAATTCATACTTGAGAAAACAAAACAGAATCATAGAATCACAAGGTTGGAAAAGACCTTGTAAGATCATCAAGTCCAACCAATCCCATCCTAAGTAAAACCATATCCTTAAGTACCTCATCTACCCTTTTTTTACACACATCCAGGGAAGGTGTCTCAACCACCTCCCTGGGCAGCCTGTTCCAGGCCCTGACAACTCTTTCAGTAAAAATTTTTTTTCTAATGTCCAATCTAAACCTGCCCTGGCACAGCTTCCTGCCAATTCCTTTCTTCATGATGCCCAGTGAAAGGACATGAAAAAAGGGGCACGAGATGAAATACAGGAAATTCTATTTAAATAATTCTGAAGTCTTGGTTGGGGTTTTTTATTGTTTTTTGTTTGGTTGAGGGGGTTCTTTGTTTGGGTTTGGCTGGGTTTTGTTAGGTTTAAGGGTGATCAAATGCTGAAACAGGTTGTGTAGTCTCCATCCTTGGACAGACTCCTGGACAACTGGGTAGCTGACCTTGGTTGGGCAGGAGATAAAACCAGGTGATGTCCTGAGGTACCTTCCAACCTCAGCCACTGATTTTGTGGAATACCATTCATTAGCAAGTGTCAGTGTGTTGCAGAAGATCCAGATCCAAAAGGTTTCTATTCTTCCTCTTGTATAGCCCAAACTCGAGTGACATGCACTGAGTCATTCTCCATAGCTTAATGGTTAAGACATTCCCTCAATATATGGGTAAGACTGTTATCCAGTATGTTTATCTTTAGTTGTCTTGTATGAGCAAGCTCTCATAGAAGTCAAGAGCAAAAATGCCACCAACTTTAAAATATATATTAAATATATTGAAAATATTTAATAATAAAATACTTATTTTTTGGTTGACCTTTAGAGTCCCAGGTGCTTATGCACTAACAGATTATCATCAACAGAACCTGAATTTTTCAGCTCCAAAGTACAAGGAAAAACTTGAACTAACAGTTTGAACAGCTGGTAACAAACACAAGACCAAAACAACCTCTCTTGTCCTGCAGTACATAAATTTTAAGTAGGCAAAAGCATACATTTTATCAAGGGGTCACGCATCTCAGAGCAGACATTGAAACATTTGAGAGGTCTGCAGAGTTCAAGCTCCCAGCCTGGGCTTCATCTCAAAAATCCTCACATACACATCATTAACAGATTAAGAGCTTAAACCTCCAGTTTCTCCATGCAGGCTTCTCTCATTTGAAGGTTACTTTATCTTTTATGGGTGGCAGCAGCCCTTATCTTCTCTCTGGCTTAGCCACTGAGATGTTGCATTTATTTCAGTTACTAACAATGCATCTGGATTCACAGCAAAATCTTACTTTTTATTCCAAACTCAATAATGATGTGCAGCATCAAGATACATCTAGTTCTTTCCTTTGAAGAAAGAGTCAGTAGGTTTGAAAATTCTATACAAGTCAAGTCATCAGGACTGTCTCAATGATCTTTACATGCAGTACACACACTGCTGCATTTTACTTTTCAGTACCCAAAGATTTTGGCCAAGATGCTGCTTATCTCAGGCTAACAGAGCTCAGAGTCCTCCCATCAGCTCCAGAAGGCTCTTTAATCAAGAGCTAAAAAACATTAAAAGTAGAAGATTTTTAGGTCTCAGCTATAGTTTGTTTTCGTATGTGGAAATGCCTTTGGAGTGTTTAAGTGCTAAATTCTAAATTTCTGACAAGCTGTTCCCTTACCTATGTTTTTCCATTTTCAAAATCTCTCCCCTAGGGCACTGAAGCAAGGGTATTTAAACTGCACATCTAAAGTGAACAGTGGCTGTTAAAAAAGAAACATGCAAGGAAGCCTAAGGATGGCTGAATCTGTCTTGAAAGAAGCTACTTGCATCCAAGAAGTCAGCATTTCCTCTGACAAAGTGAAACCTGTTGTTCCTGTATTATTTGTTACTAAAAATGAGTTTAAACCAAATTCCCAAATCCAAACATTCAGACACTAAGAAGATCAGAATTCCAGATTAAAAACCATAAAAACACCTTTTTTGCATAATACATTCAAACTCCACAGTTTATGCCTCTATTCATTTATTACTAAGACTGGCATCATAGCTTGCACTCTTAGGGAGCTGATGAACATGGGTTGGCTTTGCTTGTATTACTCACCCAGGGAGCTAATGTTCTATTATAATTCAATTACTTCCACAACACTGACACTAGCAAGTACTAATTCAAATACTAGCTCTAAAATATAACTGACATTAAAAATTCCTCTGCTGTATCGGGTGCCCCAAGCCAGCCAAGCTATCTCAAGAAAGTAAGAATAAGGGTAAGTTTAGAATTTGGGTGCTTCTTAGTCCAAGCCAAGGCATTCAACATCTCAGTGAGGTGTGCAGTTTGGCTGCTGGCGAACTGCATGCATCCACCCTATAGTGGCACATACAAATGACAGCAATGATAGATGCATGCCAAAGAGTTTTAATCAGATTTACAAAAATCTGATGAGGAATAAAGGAAATATGCTTGTTCCCAAGACAGTTTAGCACAATATTGACTTCTTTATTCACTTTGGCTGTTGTCAAATCAACCTGCTCTGGTCTCTCCCCATTCAGTGTACTATAAAACTACCAATGATTGCTAGCTATCACATATTGTCTTATTTAAACACCACACAAACAAGTTTGCATTGCAGTTACCAGGACCTGTCTATTCTTTGTTTGCAAGTGTCTGCTCCCACGCTAATTTAATCAGTTCAAGCAGTTACAGGAAAAAAAAATAATCCTGATATAAATTAATTTCACATTGGTAGTCCTGACCTGACATGTTTAAACAGATAAAATATTTCAGGGGAAGGAGAAGATGGGGTGGGCAGAAAGACCAGCAGCAGATGAACCACAGCTGCATAGTCTCTACCTAACACCTTTGCATATACAACAGGTTTTACCACAACCACTGAACAAACCAGGGCAGAAATAGCATGAGCCATAGCAGGAGCCAGTTTTGCCACTCTGCACTGCTTGGCTGCTGTGGGTGAGCCAAGGCACATCATCTTGGTGGCAACACGCGCCTCAGGTGAACATCTTTCTGCCTTTTACAAACTGTTAAAATAAAACTGAAGGAGTAGAAACAAGACCTAAAGAACCAGTATCTAAAGCAGCTACAACTGGATCATGTTCATTTATTCTTTACATTCAATGTCTCCTAGACTTTTTGGAGCAAGTAATTTTTATTTTTTTTTAAGACTGCAATAGAATTAACACCAGTAAAAGGTCTCTATATTTTTTGGTAATTTCACCTGAAACTTAGATGCTACTGCTCATGCCTTGGAGGAGAAATTTCTTTATGGGAATTGCATGATAACACCAGGGACTTGTAAAGAAAAAGAAGGTTCCATGCCATAAAAGTATCAATTATGTAAATAAAAACTTCCTTCTCACTCCCAATATTTTTAAATTTTTTGTTTGTTTGGTGGGGTTTGGTTTTTTTTTTGTCAGGGTAGGGGAAAGAGGGAATTGAGCAAAGAATGTTATGACTATTGACCTGAGACAGTCTCCTGGAAATAATCTAACAGCAGGGAACAGCAAGTCCTTTTCAAAACCAACGAAGCAAGAAAATGCTGTTGACCAAGCTACTGTGTGAGATTTGAGGGAGGAAAGAGGGGAAAAAAAAGATGGAGAAGGAGAAAGAAAAGATGAAAATAAGCTTTAGACTCATACTAATATTTACTCCAAAAGAAAACCACATCTTTTCAAGGCCATCACTTTAATGCCATGTCTACCGTAACTAACCTTTGTTCCAAGAAAAGACGCATCTTTTTAGTGGCAGCCAGCCGGCCCGCTTAGGCTTATGACAGCAGGATTTTTCACTCACAGCGTGCAGTGCTACATAGCCTTGGATTTTCCCTGATCTTTCTCTCCTTATAATTCCCTATAGTAGATTTGAAAGACAAGACAGTATTTCTGTAAAATTAGTGTATCAGTTCCTGCCCTTCTTCAGGGGTTCTGTCTTTCCGGTAAAAAGCCACTGAGACCTAGGAATAATAAAACCTTCATGTTCAGTTAAAAAAAAAAAAGCTAGGGAAAAAACCAAACCAAAACAAACACCCAACAACCCTGGTCTCAAACACCAAACCAAAACATATTTCTAGTCCTTCTGAGATGAGATCACCATGACCCAGCATTGCCAGGACCACTGTCACTGTGAAATGATGGCCTCAGAGATCCTGAGAGTCAGGAGAACCTTGCTGGGATAGATTTTGTGTGTGTTACGTCAAGATGCTACTACCAGTACCTGTTGGGTCAAGTGCTATAGTAAAGTTGGCCCTAGGAGCACAGACAGTGCACATGTCCACTATTTGCTTTTGACAGATGCTTTTCCTCAACAAACCAGCTTTTCTTTTTTTTTTTTCAGAATTACAACAGACAGTCTTGATACATTGTTGAATCTGCATCTAATGGTACTTAAAAACATAATAAAGTGCCTGCCTGCTCTCTCAAACAACAACATTCACCATCTCAAATAACTTAAGTATGACTGTAGATAAGACAACCACGTTAGAGAAACTTCCCACTCAGGATTTGGGATTTTGTTGTGTTTTTTTAATGTTCTTTGGTTCCTTTTGTTGATCTTTCATTCCTTTTGTGCATGTGCACAGACAGAGTAGTCTCTCACTGAACTACAAAACCCTCAATGTTAATTCATCTTTTGAGTTAATCCATTTACACTGAAAGCCAAGAGACTGAAATTATTATTGTTGTGGAGTGACAGTTATGGGCTCCATCAGGAACCCATAGCAGTGAATTTGACTTTCCCCATTCCTCATCATTTTCCCACATCAAGTCTGCTAATCTAAACTGTACATAAACAAAGGGGGGTTTATTGTATGTGAGTGTTAGGAAAGTCAAAACTGAAGCTGCGTATGAACTCTGCCTTTTATTTATGGCATTCCTTGGTGAATCAGACACTTTTTTCCCATCACATCATAAAGCAGAGTGGAATCCTGCTCTAAACTGTCAGAAATCATCTATTCTTATTACTCAGATATGTGTAGCCACTATTCACACAGGCCAACTCCATGAATACATTAGTACATATTTACATTTTTAACCATGATATAACACTTCAGGATTCTTTTCTAAGGAAGAATTCCTTGTTTAGTTCACAAAGGAAAAACCAAAACAGAGCAGGCGAGTTTTAAGAACTTTGAATCTATAAAATAAATTTCCTCTACTGTATCAAATGCAGATGTTCTGCCAAAGCACCAACACCAATGTGCAGAAAAAAAATAAACAAACTACTGATGAAATAATGAAGGTACTTTTCCACATATTTAGGTATCAAATAAATAGCCAAGAAAAAGGTACTGAAAGAATACAGAAAAAGACAAAACTAAAACCCCACAAACCACCTTTGGGATGAAAGCAAGCCTGTGTAATGGGAGCCCAAAGGGTAATATAATTCAGAAAGCTGTAAGTGCCTGAAAATGAAGGCTTAGAATGAAAGCACCTCTTTAGCCATAACTCTAGTGTCACTAACGTAAAGCTATAATCTTTTTTCCTATCTTCTCACTATTATCCAAGCACTACGTGTCAGTTAAGAAGATGTAAGAGAGCAGGAATTTTCAGTAGGGTGGAAATCTTTTGTCGCTTCTTTTCCTATACATAAGAATGTAAAGAATAAGATTACAATTTTACCATGGCTTTTAACTAATCTTTGGTTTACTGCTGCTGTGACAACCTTTTAAGGAGGTAGAATGTGAAATGTAATGATTCTTTAACACTAATAGACTGGAAGTATCTTTTTTTCTTTTTTTACATCAAAAATAGCAGTTTCAATATTAACACCAGAAAGGTTAAACCACATATCTATGGTAAAGGTGGAAAAGAAGCAGATTTGTTAGCAGGAAGGAAGGGATACCAGTTCAAGCTTCTGATACCTTCCTTGTATTTTGAGGGCTGGTAGATAGCATGTAACTGCCTGGGGTCAGTTTGCTTTACAAATGTTCTGATTTATTACCAGGAAAAATATGGTATTTTTACTTACCTGTTTTACAGAAGAGAAAACAGAAGCATTGCAAAGAGAAATGATTTATGAAAAAGGTCCTCCTCATCCACAATTTGTCATTCTTTCATAATATAGCTCGTAGTCACACTGGTGTTTACAGCACCGTTTATAGAATAAGATACTAATCAGAGCAAGCAAGAAAGCAGAATATATCCGTGAGTTAGCAGCCAAGCTCAGCCTACTCTTTTGATTCATGACTGGATATTTTAAAAGCTTCAGACTGAAGACAGACTATGGATTTGAATGGGGTATCCAAATTTTGAACTGACCCACTCTCCAGAGAAGGTCTATGCAGGAAGACCTAGAAGACCAGACACAACCCAGCTCAACCACGCACACTCTTCATTCTCTTGCTCTTTTGGCACACTGACATACAGACTGCTGAACTGATTTCCCCATTTAGGAAGGGCTCTGCACACCAAGCCATTTTCAGGAAACAGTTTTAATTTTTCAAGCTATTATACAAGCACCTTAGTAACACAAACCAGTCTATTTCCTTTTAATACAGATACTAAATTTTTCCAACCAGTATTTAAGAACTTAGTGCACAAGATCTATTCTCTCATTGACAGGAACTCTATTGAGCAAACTTACTTAGTGCTATTTTACATGGCTTTCAAAGGGACAAGGGACTCTTCCTTCTTCATCCTTCTCCCTACAACTGGAGAAATTATTAATACAAGACCCAACTATCAAAAAGGAAGTTCCTCTCCGTGGGAAGAGCTTTCCAGTCATTGCTTAGCATGAGGTTGAGAATTAAATATCCTAGTCCTCTAACAATGACCTCTTCTATAGAATCCTGAAAAGGTTTGAGTTGGAAGGGTCCTCAAAGCCCATCCAGTTCCACCCTCCCTGCCATGGTCAGGAACATCCTCCACTAGTCCAAATTGCCCAAAGCCCCGTCCAACTTGGCCTTGAACACTGACAGGGATCCAGGGCAGCCACAGCTTCTCTGGGCAGTCTGCGCTAGTGGCTCACCATGCTCACAGGGATTACTCTTCCTAATATCTAATCTAAATCCACCTTCTTTTAGTTTTAATCCATCACTTTTTGTCCTATCACTCCACACTATTGTAAACAGGCTCTCCCCAGCTTTCCCGGAGTACTCCTTTAGGTACTGGAATGTGCTCTAAGGTCTCCCAGGAGCCTTCTCTTCTTCAGGCTGAACAAGCCCAACTCTCCCAGCCTGCCTTCACAGGAGAGGGGCTCCAGCCTTCTAATCATCTTTGTGGCCTCCTCTGGACTTGATCCAACAGCTTAATTTCTTTCTTGTTAGAGTTTAACCACAAACATTTTCTTAATATTTCAGATCATTGAGGTTTGAATCCACATACATGATCACTCGTACGAGTTACACTACATCTTTTCCAAAGACAGTAATTAAAGAATATCATTGGTACAACTTCAACTGTGCTAACAGCAAGACTCAAGTTCTTATTATACTGTTAGTGTCTTACATTGGCCTTTGGAGGTTAGTTGGGGTTGGGGTTTTTTGCTAAATGTAAAATGAAGAAGTGAAGTTTAGGACCCAAAGTGTTCTCACCCCAAAGTGTTTCTGTACTCTCTACTCTGAGGTAAGTAGACAATAAAATGCTTCAGTCACCCAAAAGGAAAGCACTCAAACTGCAGTCATGCATCCATGCATTTGGGTATTGTCTTCTGGTTCCTCAATTTCACACTTTGCTAGAAGCAAGCAGTAGCAGCAAGTTTCAATTACTCACATCTAAAACACTTACCAATATTGATGAGCCTGAACTGTGCCATTTGGATCCCTGCTTCTGATGGAGAGACAGTATCCTTTTGAATTTCCTTATGCTGTAAGCTACGGGTTTTTAAAATTTCCTTACACTGTAAGCTGTTTTGAACATAGCTTCCTGCATCCTAAAGAGACATATTAAAGCAGAAATATAGCAACTGACACATTACTTATTACAAATCACATAAGCATAGTAGCTTCTTTTAGCAAGGAAAAAGCATTTCTTTCTTTAAACTTGGAAGAAATGAAATGCATCCCCTGCTGCCATAAGCAGTGATGGAAAGCAACCTTTTAAAATACTAAGTGGTTGCTCTATTTATTCATATCCACAGGAATTACACATTAGCTTGCCACGTGTACAAATGGATTTGCATCTGTAAATTGCAAGTAGCTCAGTAAAGTTTACTGCAGCACAGTTAAGTCATTTTTTGGCTTGTCAGTTCTTTTAGCATCACCCCCATTGCCTCAGAAGATGGGAGTTAATCCAAAGGATCACCTATGGAAGCACAGTTGTATAAGGTATTACTACAGCAACTCCTCAGTCGATAGACCAGCAGTTCACTAGTACAGATTTCCACCCTGCAGCCATTTTTACGCGAATACAGGTCTGAGTTATTACAGTCCTAGTTAAATTCACTCTCTTATCTCACCCAGAAATAGCTAGCAATGAAGAAGTCTTAAGTCCAGGGCTAGCTTTTCTCTTACTTTATGTTCAGGAAAAATAATAGCCACATTCAGTATTTTACAATCAGCTATATTCCCCCATTTGCTCTCTTAATCCAAGAAAACAAAGAAACATTGAAACATATCTGCTGCTGGAGTTAACTCAACATTTCTATAATTAACCCTGCTGAGAAACTAATTTTAGAGAGGGTTGAATTTATTTTTTTTCACAGAGAAGGGAAAACAGATTAATTCCTTGGCAACAAAATTCTAATTAATCAAAAATGTGGCTCTATTCATTCTTAGCTTCTTCATTACAATAAAATATCAGATGTTTACTGCTGAAATTATAGCCTCAATTCAATGCAAAATCAGGTGGCTCTTAAGATTTAATTATAAAAATAAAAATTAAGCTTATTGACTCTGCACAAGTGTTTATCTTGATCTGTGATTCACTGATTACAGAGATAAATGATTTAACATGAGGCAGGACATTCTGCAAACAACTGGAGAAATGTGCTTATCTCCAGCCCAATAGACTGACAATCATCCCAGCAAACCATCCCCATGTCAACAGCAGAGAACTGGCTTTATATCGCCTCAGCTTCATTCAAGCAAAACAAAGCCCAAAAATTTTCAAGAGCAATCTGGCTTGTCTATAAAGGCCACTTAGGGCACTACTTACACTACCACCAAGGTCATTGCCAAGAGGTCTGTTCTCGGTACCTATTAGTTTCCATCCTATCTGTTCTGACATAAACGGTAGTTTTCCACACCAATACTCCATTCATCTGACTGCTTTCTTTGTGAGCCACATGCTCTTCTGTTAATGACAATGCAAATGTGCCCAGGACAGGGAAGCTTTGTCTTTTCATAATGTAATGAACCTGTTCCTGACTGTATTTAACTGCTTAAAACTTGTCCACTGAAGCTAGTTTGAGCATACTGTAGTTTCTAGTGGAAAAATACCGAACCTTACCTACCTGGTGATGTCTGTCTCCAGTCATGCTTTCACATGAAATCCAGCTGTTGAGAAGTGAAATAAAAAACAGCAGTAGTGCTGGCTTTTCTATTTTTCTGTAGATTTCTTTAATCTAGGGGAAAGGATAATGGAGACATGTCTGAACCTTGGTGTTTCCCCTCTAGACAAAATACACCCCAGATTTCACACTTACTTGATAAAAAGATAGTAATTTGAATAGGCTAAGAAAGCAATGGATATGCTGGCTAAATGCATAAAGGGAATATATATTTTTGTGCCTACAAACTCCAGAGACACTTAAAAACTGAGTGGTTAATATTTATTCCACAAACTTTACACATCTCAGGCCTCTAACCCTGATAAGTAACACCTTCCCTCAGGCTTTTTAGTCTGCTTCTAGAATTGAGTAGCTACCTCTGCCCCACCCCACAAAATTCACATGGAAATCCTCCCTACTAAGATGCTTGAAGTATTTCTCTGCACAGGGGAATTTTGACTTCTCTGTCCTATCTCCTTCACATGTCCTAAACCACCAGAATATTCCAAATTCTTCTGCAGAAGCTCTTTCACCTGATCAGCATAATTGGCTTTTTATTAGGCCAGAGAAAGACAGACATCATAATTGGAAAGTGAGGGCACCCACCTGTCATTCTTACCCTACACCAAACAACATATAGGTATTTTGTGTGAAAAATTCACTGGAGACAAGGAAATACCTTCTCACAGATACATGTGCCATGATAGACTACCACACTTTTTCACTCTTTGGCCCAATATATTTTATCTATAGCATTTATCATGCAGAAAATTTAAACCAATCCTAGGCATAGCCAGAGGCAGCTGTTTGGGTGCCTGGGCAAGCTGGAAGGGGCTTGCCCAGAGGAAAGCATCTCGGTGCGCAGGGACGCCCTCCACTAGCCCAGGTTGCCCAAAGCCCCATCCAATCTGTCCTCTAACACTGTCAGGGATCCAGGGGCAGCCACAGCTTCCCTGGGCAGCCTGTGCCAGGGCCTCCCTGCCCTCACAGGAAAGAATTTGTTCCCAATATCTAATCTAAATCTCCCTTCCTTCAGCTTAAAGCCACCATCCCTTGAACTAGATGGTGTTTAAGGTTCTTTCCAACCCAAACCATTCTAGGATTCTATATAAACTTTGCAGGTAAGGATTTTAGAAAAATCTGAGCTCCATTTTCAAATAAGCACCCTAATTACCGAAAAATCTTTCCTTGTGCATTTTGTGATTGTGAACAGAATATCCGGTCTTCATATAACTCAGCTGATGCTCCTTGATGCTACTGTAATTCAGACAAGAAACAGCAATAGCTGGGCATAAAACCAACTGGTTGCTGTCTGACCCGACAAGACAAACCTTCTCCCACCACCCCAGAGGATATGGACCTACTGGGTGCACATACACTCCACCAAACACCATTTCATATGACAAAGTTTGCCAAAGAAGAGGCTAACAACAAAAAGGCAGCCCTTACTTGAGAGGATGCAAGCAAGCTTCCTCCAGGATAAAAGGCATCTCCATGACTGTTAACAGCCTGTTATACTTCATCTCACCAATGCAACGTGCCAAGTGTCTTTCCAGGCCCGTCATTTTAACGGATAACCCTCCATTGTGGCTAAATACTGCATCAGTCCCGTCAGAGGAAAAGGGAGCAAACTCCCCAAATTGTGTATACCTGACTGACAGGCTAGGGTTTGGAGTACAGCCAGGAGGGAATTCACAGTGAAAACCCCAGTTAATCATAATCTACACTGGATGCAAAATTTCCCTGTGTCAGATTATTTGGCAGAAAAAGGGTTCTTTGTTACACCACCACACATTTTCCTGCATTCTCCACAGGGGGGGAACAAAACACAACAAGATAGCTAAGAAATGAATATTCAAATGCATTGAAGTTTCTTTTTTTCCCTTTGTATCTTCACAAAAACATATCCTCAGAGAATTATCATTTCTTTTTTTGCTGCCAAGCAAAGCAAACTGGATTTTATTTTGATGGGCACACTGCAATGAGTATTTATCATCCTCTGTGCCGCCTTGGAGCATGAGCATTATTACTGCATCATACTGTCTATGCCAACAACCTCCTCTGGAATACTACAATGCCCAGAGAGCAACCAAAATGTATTTGTCTAGTTATTAGCCTTAATTGCTAGGCTTCTGGCAGGAATATAGTGAAAAGGTAATAAACACAAGTTACCTTTATTAATAGACGACTAAGTTATTTTCTCATACAGGTCCAGGTTAATGCAGATTTGACTACATACATTTTTCCCAATAAAAATATTTCAAAAGAGTGAAAAATGGTTTTAATCTTTTGGAGAAAACATACTCTTAAAACCTTGGTATTAACAATTTTTTTTTCATTTTGCTTGACTTCTGTGATATCCTAATCCAAATCTTCATTGTAAGGCTTTGTTAAGTGTCATTTTACAATCATTTTAAATAACAAAAATTGTTAATTAATCACAACATGAAATTAAACCTATTTCAACAATAAGAATTACAAATAACTTTTGAAAAATAGCACTCAATATTTTACCTACAAAATATTACTCAGTTATTTTAAAAGGAAAAGTTACAGAGCTCAGGAGCCCATTGCTGGCAGGTGGTATATATTTGAAAAGTGTATGAACATAAGGATCAATTTAGTCATTCTTCTTCCTCACTCTCTTCACTCACCTCTGCCAGCTCTAGTTAAAAGTACAAACTTGTCTGTCACCAGAACTTAAAGCACTAAGTATTTTCTACTAATAACAAAAATTTTGCAAAAATCTGTCCTCTCATAAGTCAGAATTACTTCCTAACAACAGCCTAACGGGCATCCAAGCAGGGAGTAACCTCAGATGGGATTTTAACAAGAACAACACAGACTAGAATGTATAAGTAAAACCCTCCTGACCATCTTCTGTTTGCTGGAGTGGTCAGGTGTCAGCATTTGCTATGCCAACAAATGATACCTTGATAGATTCATGCAGCAAGAGATTTAGTGAGAAAGTCATAATGAACCTCTGAGCATATTTAAGCAAAAACTACTGCCAGAAAATAAGGCAAAGATAATTACTGTTGACATGTTTAATCCCTCTGTGGTCAATGAAATAATTCCGCTTGGTTAAGATGCTATATACAGAATATAGAAGAGTGTTTCAATAGAGATGGCATTTGAAACAGAAGATGGCAGGTGCAAGTAAAGTTTATTTCAAATATTATGGGCTTTGTGGTGGATTTACTGCTCTCAAGCAGCCTTCTCTTAGGGGAAAAAAAGAAAAAGGTTATCTGTGCAGTGATGAATAAATCCCTCTACACACAAAAGACACAGGAAAACTACCTAATGGAAAGAAAATTGTTTCAGCTCATAACAGAATTTAGCTTTTAGTTGCACACAGAAGAAACTCAGAATCCCCTATTCTCTTTATGCCATTGTAATGCAAGCTATTTCCAAGAAGTAAGGAATTTTTATTATCCATTTCACAAGGTGGAATCCACAGTACAGAACTAATAGTCTGACTTTCACATGTACTTACTACAAGGAAGAAGGGATGCAGGGTATGTGGTGCAGTGTATCTTTGAAAAAGCCAGACTTCTACAATTGCAGAAGGTCATTCAGTAAGTAATCCTTTCAGCTAGAAGAGAGGAAAATGGGAAATCTGAGTCCCTGTTCAATGCGTTCATCAGTCCATCACAAACTTAGAAATAATTATAATGCACACTCATGTCCCAGTGTATCAGTCTTTCCTGTAAGTCCCTTTAGGTACTGAAAGGCTGCAAGAAACATGTTTCAAATATAATATGGCAGCACAAAGATTTAAGGAAAGAAAAAAAAATCATTGAAATGGAGAAAAATCTTCAAATAGGAAAAGACTGTTAAAGTTCTTCAAACAAGTTCATTCCTGATGTAAATCCTCTGAAACCAGTCAGTTTACACTACAGGAATATTTACTCCCTGGTGCAATTGCAACATTCTTACAACTATGACAAACAATTCAACACAAGAATATTGTGAGTATTTTCAGTTGAACTAGAGGAGTAAAGAGTGTCTGTACATCAGTGTCATCTGTTCCGTTAACCCTACAGCACAAGGTATTCTGCTACTGACATGCCATTAACATTATATCTGTCATCTCCCAACTAAAGCACCAGGGTGGGTGCAAAGGAAATGGTGTAAGAATCTGCATTTTGAACAATCATTAACTTTTGGATGTATCTGTGAAGTAGGAATTCTTTTGAGTAGGCACTTGGATACTGCTTTTTGGCAAGAACCAAATGAAATCGGGTCTTAAAGTCAGCTTTAAGAATCCACACTAGATTCCACTATAAATACTTGACAGAAGAAATACAAAATAAATAAGTGGCTTCTGTAGCACAACCACTTAGGGAAGTAAGATCTTCCTAAGGGTCCTACAAATAAAGTAATAGCAAGCTTCCCCTCCCCCCCTTTTTTTTTAATCCATCACAGAAAACATTCTGGCAGGGAATTAACTTTTTAGCCATTTTTTTGGCTGAACAGTAATATCAGATCCTACCAAATACTATTATGTGTGCTCGACCCATATGCAACAGTATCCTCTGCAATATCACAACAGAGCCCATGACATTAGCTGTTAACAGTGCTGCCTGGTGCTATGGAAGTAGCACTCAAAGAGAACCTCTTTTCAGGAGATCCCAGCTGAGAATCAACACCTTCACAGTCCCCCCTAACAGCTTGGTTCATACACAAACAGAATCGATGCTTCTTATCTGATATTTATCTGCCCCTAATCTTTATTACTCCTGTCTCATACTCTCTGAGCATTCATCTTCTCACCTTCCTTTCAATCATCAGCAAAATGCATCCAACAAAGAAGGTGGGTGATGGACGCTGAAGCTTGCAGCGTAGATCCCTGGAAGACCAAGGCATGCAATGTGTCTGCAGGTTCTGTGGAATATATATATATATATATATATAGTGTGGCTTCTGTCACTATTATAACAGTCTCTTTTCAGAGACCCATGAACTTCTGACTCCAGCAAGTTGGGTGGAAAGCATACAAAGTAGTAAAAAAAAAATAAATATAAAAACCTAATCCTCTAGTTGAAGGACATGAATCAAATGGGTCTTTACTCCAACTTACACTTTAGATTTGGATCAGGAAATAACATCTCAGCAAAAGACTTGTCTTGTCTGTATGTTTCTCTTGGGCAAGCAGAATTCCTCTTCATTTCCCAAAAATACCTATTAACTTGAGCAGCCATAAATCTCAACTTTTAGTAGATATAACTAATCTCTGAAATGTTGAAAGAGCAAAGCTTACATTAAATACACTAAAATAATTTAGATACTATTACCTGAAAAATGTTTGACAACAAACAATATAATGCATTTAAAGCATAACCATGCTCTTGACAGATTACTCCAAACTCTTAGCTCCGTATGCTCAGCACCAGTGCTTAGAAAGTGCCCCACTGAACCTCAGATGTGTTTGATCTTGACTCTACACAGATTTCTGTGGCACTATCTTCTCTTCCTAATAATTCATCTTAACAGAAATATACCTACAGAAGTGAAGCACCAAAACACTCCACTATTTCTCTTTGTAGCATGTTATTAATATTCTTCCAGTGTAGTTTCTGGTGCGTGCATTATGTTTTAATTAGCATTCTCTGGAATTAGCATGCCTGAAAAAGGCATTTGTTTGTTTAGGAATCCAGGTTTCCATCATGGGGCTTTTGTTTCCTTCCCAACCTTCACCTCAGTTTGACCAGCTGATTTAATTTGCCTAATTTTAAAAGATAATGGAACAACTCAAAGCAAATAAACTGAAGTGAAATTGAATCAACTCATTCAATAATATGCCTTAATCTGATTTAATTTTATGCAGACTAATGAATACAAAATTAGGTAAGGCTCGAGCAACGCACACTGCAGCGCCTTCTGGATGAGGCACTGCCACCTCCTTTTGCCAGTGCCGTGCCCTGCGCCGAGCTGCTCCCCTGGGGCTGTGGCCGCTGCCGCCGCTCCCGCACCCAAATGTAGAGCTGCCAGTGACCTCGCCCCAGCATTTCTCCCTGCAACCGCACCGGTTTCCAGGCAGGCGGGGGGCAGCAGTGATTCCTTCGGGTAGCTACATCCGACTGGGGAGGGGTATGCCCACAGCAGAGCTGATCTCACTGACCGCCTGGGCTACGCAGACTACGCGCTGCCCTCTGCAGAGGTGTCAGATGGCAAAAATACACGAGATGACTTTGAGACATTGTGGTTTCTCAGTCCACCACGTATCACCATCCTTGCCGTAATTTCCCTAATCTTTAAAAGTTTTTTTAAAAAGAATTTAAAAGCCATTTTTTGTTGTCATACACTGTTTTGCCGGGTAAATGCGACATGAGTGTAGACAGCAAGCCCATCTCCATGACTTAGCATCAGTGTCTGTCGTCTTGTAGATGGAAAGTAAAGTAGTAGGAAGTCTGACCTCTAGTGAACCTCAGTGCTTACATCACTTCTGCAAGAGGCAGTCTTCGGTTATCTTCAGGCTCTTGAAAACTTTATTCATAGCTCTGAGATGAAGATATATTTTTGTTACAGAAAAACCCAGAGCAAAGATGCAAACAACAAAAGGATAAACATTATAACCTTAATTACAACAGATTTTTTATTTTTTTAAGGTACAGAAACATCTGAATAAAGAAAAAACTGTGGTTCAACTACTACATTGTACTTCTGAATCTACTCTGCCTTCTTTTCATTATCAATACTTAAACCATATCAAATATTTTGTCAAACTACTGAGAGATTTCTGAGGTATTTCAGGGTGTGCTTATATCACAAACTTCTTGACTACAAGTACATGCCTGCACAAGACTGCAGGTTTGCCTAGATACCCATCAAACATTAGAATTAAGGTATACTAAAAAAAATATATATCTATTGCCTTTAAAATTTGCTTGAATAAAGGAAACATTGCAAGAAAACATGACAATTGAAAAAGATGCATGCAGTAATTAGCAGTACTCACAAGGATTCCCACCAGCAATATTTCAACTGAGGAATCAAATATATCTAACTCGAGACATTGTCCTGCAAAGCTCCCACAGGTGACTGTTGCTTACAAATTCACAATTCCAGTCCTAGACAGAGTCATGCCAAGTATTTGCTTGAGGAAAGGAGCCTGAACTTGCTGGAACAGTCAGGCAGTAGGGCAGAAAACTGCATAAAGTTGCATTTTCTTAAGACTGTACAAGCCACAGCATCTTTTAAATTCACGTACCATCAGTGATTTTTTTTTAAAACTTTACATTCAGAGATTTAATCACAGTACATCTCAGAATGGCAGAGGCTGAAAGGGACTTCTGGAGGCCATCTTGTCCAACCCCCTGCTCAAGCATGGCTACCTAAAGCCTCTTGCCCACGAGTGTGTCTGGGTGGCTTTTGAGTATCTCCAAAGACAGAGATTCCACCACCTCCCTAGGCAGCCTGTAAGGGATCTTACACATAGAATTACCCTCTAAGAATTATTTCAGTAATTTGTTTTATGTAAGCCATTAATTACAATTTTGCTTGACAGAAGCACAGCATCACGTGCACAAAGCACACAAGATGTTGAACTTTGTAAAACAAATCCATTATTGACAACATATGTTCAAACAAGAACTACAACTCTGAGTGGAGCATGCAAAGCAAACCAGATTAGTGCTTTCTTTGGCATAGCTAATGCTGTTACAGGAAGAGCAAAATATCTACAGGCAAGATAAGGAGGTATGCTTAACTAGAACAGAGGCACTAGAAGCACTTCACCTATTCTTGACTTGTTTACTACCTTACATATAATCCTAGCTTATCATTCACTGGATTTGGCTAAACTACTAGGCTATATCACATATACTCTTTAACCCATATGATGATCCTTCAAGTAACTCTTCAGTTGAGCTAGCATAGATAAGTCTACACATCACTCTCCAACACCGATTGCTGCCATCAGGTGATAGATCAATTCAGCACATTGCTTGAAACTAGCAAACATCCCACATGAGAATCATCACAAAAAAGCGTCAGGGTTACACATCAAGACCTTCTTAACTTGGTACTGGTGCCTCTGGTTCCCAGTCAGGGCCATAAAGCTTCTCTCTTTAAAAGGTACTTGGCAGAGAACTTTAGTGCTGCTTCTCATACACAAAGCTCCCAAGAGCAACTCAACCAAGAACAGAGAGAAATACAAACAGGTTAAATTGATGTCTTCTCCATGTATTTGTGCAAGCCCCAAAGGCAATAGCATAGTAAGGAAGACCACAGAAGACGCACACAAGTTACCAAGAGAATAATTATTTGTGTATCTGTAATAGTGTTTGTAATAGTTAATTCTTTTAACCTTTGCTTAAAAATACTTGATACTGTCAAAAGGGACAGATTTTATGGCTGAGTCTAGCAAAATCCCCTCTGAACAAAGGGCATGAGAGATACTACCATGTGTTTGAACAGAGATAATGGCTTCTTGGCTAGGGGATAAGAATAATTTCCAAAGCTCAGCATAAATGAAAAAAAAATCAAGTGACAGTTTGAATGTAAAAGACTTTGTTTTTCCTCTAGTTTGATTTCTGAAACACATGTATGAATTTGCTGCTCATTTGAGTAACTTCAATTCCAGCGAGCATGATATTGAATGGGATCAAGCCTAAAGGGAAAGAAATCAACCCCTCACCATTTCTGAGTATTTATATTTGCATTTCTTGAGAGGCAACACCCCAATTCTGGGTTACCAGAGCACACAGCTACACCTTCAAGCACGACTTCTATAAAAATAAGCCCATATACAGAAACTACATAAAAGTGTGAACAAGGAAAAAGAGAAAACATCCACCCAAGGCTGAAACTCGCTTTTTATGGTGAGGCACATATGTTCAGCTAGAGGATAAACTTTGGCTGCTACATGTTTGGCAATACCAGGGAGTGAAGGTCACCCGGGTAATTCTTTGATTTGAACTTACGTGCTTCCAAAGTCTTCCTTAAGGAAAACTATAGTTACATTAAATAGCTTTTGTCTTTATGCAGTCCTAGCGCTAACACACACACAAAAAAGCCCGAGGTGGCTTTGAATCCCAAATATCTACCTACGAGCCAGAAGCGTTGTGATAAGCGGCACAGCCCCTTAACACCAGGCTGCTGCTGGATCTTATCTCAGGGAGCACTAAGAACGCCCCTTCGCCACGGAGCCAGCAGCCAACGACCCCGTCCCACAAAAAGCCGTGCAATCACTGAGTTAGGTAGTTTTTTCCTTCTCTCTTAGATAAGAGCGTTCCCTCCGAGCTAAGAGCAGGCCCGTAACTCGGATCCGTGATCAAAAGCAGTCTGCACCCACGCTGGGGGAAGCCTTTCCCGGGTTCCCGGGCCGTGCAGCCTGAAAGGCTGGCGGGTCTCCCCCATCCCTGCCCGAGGGGCAGAGCGGGGCCCTGGAAGGAGGGCGGCTGCAGCACGACCACGCATTTTGTTGCTTTAAATTGCGTGAAGGCTACGGGACCCCAAGAATGGGCGCGCCAGAGCCGCAGGCGACGGCACTGGGGGACTGCCGACGGACAAGCGGCGGCAGCTAATTAGCTCCGCTAAAGCAATTAGCGCCCCGGGCTCAGTCCCGCTAATCTCCTCACGCCTCAACGGCCGTTGAGGGAGGGAGACGGCGCGGGGTGAGGGCGCGCACCGCGGTTCCCGCGCCGCCAACCCGCCAAACCCCCGGCCCGGCCCGGCCCGAGGGCCGTTTTCCCCCGTCCCGCGGCAGCGGCGGGAGGAGGGAACGGCCGGCAAACGCGGCGCTCCGATTGGCTGCGCGGGGCGGAGGGCTGCGAGGTGATTGGCTAGGCCGCCGCACCCCACTTTCGGCGGCTCAGCGGGTTGAATTCAAATCGGCACCGGTGGCGGGACTGGACCGGGAGGAGAGGGTAGCGGCGGCACCGCTGCTCCCGGTGGGTGCCGGCTGTCACG
Source organism: Zapornia atra (assembly GCA_013400835.1). Classification (NCBI taxonomy): domain Eukaryota; kingdom Metazoa; phylum Chordata; class Aves; order Gruiformes; family Rallidae; genus Zapornia; species Zapornia atra. The sequence goes on from VZTU01032060.1 coordinate 34,328, forward strand.
CGTCGTAAAGGGCGGCAGCGGGCAAGCAACGAAGTGAGAGCAAAGAGGGAAAAGCTCCCTACGCGCGGTGGTGGCGCCAAAGGTTTAAACCGGATCCCGGAAGGGTCCCGCCCGCCCGCGGCGGCCAATTGACGGCGCTGCACTGTCAGCGGCCGGTGNGGCAGCCAGGGCGGCGGGAACCGCCCAAGGTAGGAGCCGCCGCCGCCGCCGCTTGCCCACCCGTCCGTTGCCCCATCATGCGGGGGGTGTCCCTCCGGTTTCTCAGCTAACGCTTCTCTTCTCCCGTCCCGCAGGACCGTCGGGACCTGCGATGCGGAGCGCCGCGGCGGGATCGGCGGGGGGGGCCGCCCCGCGCGGGGCGGGGG